>QLOZ01001037.1:0-10284 GCA_003314065.1 Lactarius sp. MG50
AGTCAGCGTCACTTGAAACTCGAAGTCTCATCCAGACTCAAGGCCCGGCTGAGCCTTAACAGAGTGCCTGCGCTCACTCACTTGGTTTCACCCCTGCTGACACTCCACAGCTTCCACCCTTCAGCATGTGAGTGCCTGCACTCACTCAGTTTCACCCTTGCTGACCCTGTGTCCTCCACCCTCTAGTGTGTGAGTGTCTGCTCACTTGAATGATGTAGTGGTAATAACTTATGAAGTATTGTTCTTAATGTTTCTTAACTTGCGATTTTTTCTTATGCTTCTTGTTATGTTTCTTAGTTTTAGGATTCTTCTTAGTTGTCTTAATGTATTTTGTAGTGTCTGAATTCCTCTTAATAAATATTCCTGGTGTCTGAATTCTTCTTAATTTGTCTGAATTTGTCTTAACAAATAAGATTTCCTTAATTTTGCTTTATGCCCAATTTATGTAATATAAACTAAGCACAAAATAAGCCAAAAATTTGGCTTATTTGTCTTATCTGTCTTGTTTTTGGTTTTAAGCCCAATAAGCCACTCAAAGTGCGATTAAGCAATTTTGAGTTTACCTGATGTAGAAAATGACATCGGAGTTGAATGCATCTGCTGCAGAACAATCAACGATTAAACTTTCGGGTGACGAGTATGCACAACTTACGATCTGGGTCCTCTACATTCATGAGTCGTCGTTTTCCTAATGCCTTGGCACTCAGTCTGATCAGGTTGCAAATATTCTCCTCGTCACCATTGTCGTCACCATCTTCCTGGCGCGCAACAATGATGCCCAACAGAGGACTGACTAGAGTATATGTGCGAGCACTTACACTGGTAACGACAATGAACTGAAATGGGACTTGTCAACTTTTTTTCAGGTGAGTAACAACTAGATGCAACAACAACAAAGAGATGCAAACACAAGAGATGAACGTGAATGAAAACAAAAATTGAACAAGTCAATGGTCCCATCTGTTCTGTCACCCCACTACAGTAGCACCATATCTGTTTTATCAATAACCCACACTCGCTCATGTCGTGCAGGGTTCAGGGCTGTAACAGTGGCAGAGTGGATGCCCCATCGACCTCAGCCCTCAGTGCCCCACACAGCTCATCAACCTGTGAGACCTAACCGCATTAGTGGTCAGGTCCAACAGTGCCTGCTCAGCAGGTTGAACAATGCAGGTGTGTGCCTAGCTCCCTTATTTTGCATTAACCATGTGACACCCAATGCAAATGGAAGACCAAGACGTGCACCAGTGCATACCACCCCCCCATCCTCTCACTCTCGCAGGGTTGTGCCTTGTGGCTTATCCAACCTGTCTCTGCAGTGTGGCATCTCCCTCGGAAAGTTATGCCGAGATCGAGAAAGTCAGCGTGTGTATTTTCATCTCTTCCCTCACTCCACTATGCATTATACTCATCTTGGACACAGGTGAAGGTGTCCTCCCATGTGTCCATTGTTGTTGTTGTCAGTTGTCCATGAGGGGGTCTGTGACGTTGGAGGACAAGGGGAGTGCTGCTTTATCAGTCTGAGCAGATTATCCATGGCTGGAAATGGCACTCCTCAGGTGTGTAACAATGTTTTGCCCATCCTTGCCCAGACTTACATGTGGGCATTTGATGTCTACTCTGCCAAGTGCTTTCCTGGTGTGCCCGGTGAGTAAGAAAGTGGAACAGCCATGCATGCTCTTCCCACTGACCCTTTGAACGCTTCTGATGGGAACGCGTCAGATACAACTGCATGTTCAATTGCTTTTGGGAATCAGAGACAGAAGTTACTGGGTGCGTAAATCTTTCAATATACTTTATGTGATGCTTTTCACTCAAGACTAATTGCATTCGTTCAAGTCCCCTGGTCTCATTTTGGATATCGTTGGTGACATTCAAGCCCTGAATGAACTCACTCGTACATCCAAAAAGGCAGGCATGATCATTCTTGGTGGGGGTGTCTGCAAGCACCAGATTGCGAATGCGATGCTAATAGTGTGTGTCATCTTCCTCGAAGGCTGGATGATCTCTGACGTGGCCTAGCGTAATGGTGCCGACTATTCCATGTTCATTGTACGCGTTGCGCCTACATAATGCCTCTGTTACTAAAAGCGCCGACTCCGAATCCATAAAGGTGCACCCCTTATATCTGTCACGTATTGTATTGGCCCATTAGCTCACAGTAAACACGGTTGGCAGTGTTGTAGGGTGGGACCCGATGGTTCTGACGACAACATCATGTTGCTCACTGGTAAACCTGGAATGGACAGATGGGGCTTGCAAGAGCTGTGGTGGGTGGGGCTGGTTTTTTGTATCAGGGTAGCGTAATGAAGCCTCTGTAATATTTATCAGTTATGGTTATAAAAAATTGTTCTTATGACTGCTCTTGCCACTTGCTCTGGATGACCTTGCGGCTCTCGGAATGCTCTGGATCTCCTTGTGCAAGAAAATGAGCCTCCTTGCACAAGAGTGTTCCTTGCAGCTCTGGATGATCTTGCACAAGAAAATGAGCCTCCTTGCACAAGAGCACTCCTTGCAGCTCTTAGATGCTCTGGATGACCTTGCGCAAGAAATCGAGCCTCCTTGCGCAAGAAATTGCCCAAGAGCTCCTCATGGCTCTTATTATCTCTTATTATCTCTTATTCAAGTACTCTAAGACGTTGTTACGTTCAGTGGACTTGTACGCTTTATTTTCACTTTTATACTACGTCCGTCATTCTACGCTTCAACTCACAGTGACATCCTCCTTCCTTGTTGTCCACAAGGAGGGGTGATATCACTATTTGCTTGACTCTATGGACTGCCAGGCCCCTACGGCCCATGACTCCGCTCTCGCGTTGTGCCACTGTACCATTACTTACCACCCGGTCTGACGGACCACCTGGACCAATGCGCAGCCACTAGTGCTACATTTGCACACCTCTGCGCATGCGCTGCCACGACACCTCATTGGCTCACGCTTTTATGACTCACCTACTGTACCATGACTCCTGATGACTTGGACTGCTTACTAGTGTCCTACAGACACTATGACTCACTATGACTCATTGTGACTCGCACCACCTGTACTTATATCGCGTCGCTTTGCTTAGAGCAGACCTTAAGTCTGTTCTCTTGTAATCTCAGGCTCGTGAACTGTCACTTGTGTTCCTCTCTTGTGAATCCTCGCTCCTCAGGCCTATTGCCTGACTTCGCTCAGATTCCCCTCGTCTATGATCAAGGGGAAGGGACTTAAGTTTAAGCGCACTCACAGCACTCCGGCCAGGGAGAGGTACTCAGACCTCCTGCCCTTATCACGCCCTCAGTCCCCAAGCTCAGCAGCCTCGCCTACGCCCCCTCCATCGCCGTTGGAGGTACGCCCAGATAGTGGGCGTGACATTAGAACAGACTTATCGGTCCACGTTGGACCACTGGAGCTACCAAGTCTAGCAAGTACAGCAGAGTTCCCCAGCCTCCCCAGTACATTGACCACCGTGGAGCCCTCTACATCCTCACAGTTCAAGTCATTCTTCGTCGAGAAGTGTGAGACCAACGACAAAGCCAGTGACACTAGGGTCTACTGGTGCAGGAAAGGCAGTGCCCTTACACACATTGAAGGAACAATCCCTTGGGACGGCCACTACTTCATAGGAGTCCCCAATGTCAGAGGAGGCAAAGCAGGAGTCTTCCCAGTCCACCACGTAGGAGGAACGTGGTACGAACTTGCCTATTCCACAGAGAAGGACAAGTATTATTGTTACGCCAAAGCAGAAGTGTGATTCCCCGCACTACAAGAAGAACCCCTCCTTGAAGACCCCCCAGATGACGACACTAGTGCGTTCATGTCAGCAGTCAGAGAAGCCATTGAAAGTGCAGAAGCCCAGCAAGTCAGAGACCCCAGCCCAATTGAAGAAGATCGACAGACTACAGTCATGTCTACGCACACCATTACCATGGCACCAGCACGCTTTTCCAGCGCTATCTCATATGCGAATATTGCCAGAATCAACCCCTCAGTGCCAGCAGAACCCCTACCACCTGGAGGAGGAGGAGGACCGCCAGGAGGAGGAGGGGGAGGAGGAGGAGGAGGAGGGCCACCCAGTGCGGGAGCATCAGGAGGCCTACCCGGAGGAGGAGGACCGCCTGGAGGAGGAGGACCACCTGGAGGAGGAGGACCACCTGGAGGAGGAGGACCGCCTGGAGGAGGACCACCAGGACTCCCTGGCTTCCCAGGGTTCAATCTAGCCGCCCCTGCCCCTCAGAACGCAGACGCAAAGCTCGTAGGACAACCCCCGCCTGTGTTCACCGGGGAGCGGGATGATGCACAGCAGTTCATGTTGGACCTGGAGAACTACCACTTCCTTAATCGCTACGCTGGAGCTATCGCCCAAGGAGACAATCGTGTATCACATGCCCTCACCCTCATCAGGGGACCAAAAGTCAATGGTTGGGCACGCCAACACCTTAAGTGGCTCCAACAAGTCTCCAGGGGGCTGATTCTTGACAACGATCCCTGGGAGTCGTTCAAAGAAAGGTTCCTCCTTGATTACAGCGACATCACCGCCCCCCAGAGAGCACAACGCGACCTCCTAACCCTCAAAATGGACCCCACTAAGGGAGTTGACGACTATATCGTCCGGTTTGAGGAGCTCGCGGAAAGAGGGGGGATCACCCTTGATAACCCTGCCCTCGCATGGTACTTCTGGAAGGGCCTCACCCCAGGCCTGCTTAGAGCATGCCTCAACAAAAGGCCAACTCCTGGGACCTGGGAAGAGTGGAAGAACGCTGCACGTATCAATTACCTCCATCACCAGGTCGCGCAAGGCATCCTGGAGCAACAGAAACAGCAGCACCCTCCAGTAATGCAGACGCGTCGCCCTTTCATCTTCCAGCAGCGCGGCTTCCACCCCCAGCAACAGTATGCACCTCGCCAGCAGCAGTATGCATCTCACCAACAGGCACCTCTCCGCCCCAGTCAGTTGGGACCAGTCCCCATGGAGGTCGACTGCATCAGGGCCACTATCAGTGATGAAAAGAAGGCCTGCCTCCGCAAGGAAGGTCGCTGTTACGAGTGTCACGTTCAGCAGACTGTACGCTTTATTTTTACTTCTACACTATGCCTACCATTCCACGCTTCGACTGACAGTGGCATCCTCCTTCCTTGTTGTTCACAAGGAAGCGCAATGCTACTATTTACCTGACTCTATGGACTGCCGGGCCCCTACGGCCCGTGACTCCGTTCTCGTGTTTCACCACTGTACCACTTACTTACCACCCGGTCTGATGGACTGCCTGGACCGGCACGCAGCCACTAGTGCTACATTTGCACGCCTCTGCGCATGCGCTGCCTCGACCTCTTACTGGCTCACGCTTTTATGACTCACCTACTGTACTATGACTCCTGATGACTCGGACTGCTTACTAGTGTCCTAGGGACACTGTGACTCGTACTGACTCACTCTGACTCATGATTACTTGTACTTATATTGCGTTACTTCGCTTAGAGCAGACCTTAAGTCTGTTCTCTTGTAATCACAGGCTTGTAAACCATCATTCGCATTCTTCTCTTGTGAATCCTCGCTCCTCAGGCTTATTGCCTGACTTCGCTCAGATCCCCCTCGTCTATGATCAAGGGGAAGGGACTTAAGTTTAAGCACACTCGCAGCACTCCGGCCAGGGAGAGGTATTCAGAACTCTTGCCTCTATCACGCCCTCAGTCCCCAAGCTCGGCAGCCTCACCTACGCCGCCTCCATCGCCGTTGGAGGTATGCCCAGATAGTGGGCATGACATTAGAACAGACTTATCGGTCCACGTTGGACCACTGGAACTACCGAGTCTAGCAAGTAAGACAGAGTTCCTCAGCCTCCCCAGTGCATTGACCACCGTGGAGCCCTCTACATCCTCACAGTTCAAATCCTTCTTCGTCGAGAAGTGTGAAACCAATGACAAAGCCAGTGACACTAGGGTCTACTGGTGCAGGAAAGGCAGCGCCCTTACACACATTGAAGGGACAATCCCTTGGGACGGCCACTACTTTATAGGAGTCCCCAACGTCAGAGGAGGCAAGGCAGGAGTCTTCCCAGTCCACCACGTAGGAGGAACGTGGTACGAACTTGCCTATTCCACAGAGAAGGACAAGTACTATTGTTACGCCAAAGCAGAAGTTCGATTCCCGGCCCTACAAGAAGGACCCATCCTCGAAGACCCCCCAGACGACGACACTAGCGCATTCACATCAGCAGTCAGAGAAGCCGTTGAAAGCGCAGAAGCCCAGCAAGTCAGAGACCCCAGCCCAATTGAAGAAGATCAACAGACTACAGTCATGTCCACGCACACCATTACCATGGCACCAGCACGCTTTTCCAGCGCTATCTCATATGCGAACATTGCCAGGATTAACCCCTCAGCACCAGCAGAACCCCTACCGCCCGGAGGAGGAGGACCGCCGGGAGGAGGAGGAGGAGGGCCACCCAGTGCGGGAGCAACAGGAGGAGGACCACCTGGAGGAGGAGGACCACCTGGAGGAGGACCGCCTGGAGGAGGAGGACCACCTGGGGGAGGACCGCCAGGGCTCCCTGGCTTCCCAGGATTCAACCTGGATGCCCCAGCCCCTCAGAACGCAGATGCAAAGCTCGTAGGACAGCCCCCTGCTATATTCACAGGAGAACGCGATAACGCGCAACAGTTTATGCTGGAATTGGGAAACTACCACTTCCTCAACCGCTTCTCTGCAGCCATTGCCCAAGGAGATAATCGCGTGTCGCATGCCCTCACCCTCATTAAAGGACCGAAGGTCAATGGCTGGGCACGCCAACGCCTCAAATGGCTCCAGCAGGTCTCCAGAGGGCAACTCCTCGTCAATGATCCTTGGGAGGAATTCAAGGAAAGATTCCTCCTTGACTATAGCGACGTCACCGCCCCTCAGAAAGCACAGCGCGACCTCCTGACCCTCAGGATGGATCCCACCAAGGGGGTCGATGATTACATCGTCCAGTTCGAAGAGCTAGCGGAAAGAGGAGGCATCGCCCTCGACAATCCTGCCCTTGCATGGTACTTCTGGAAGGGCCTCCCTCAAGGCTTGCTGCGGGCATGTCTCAGTGAAAGACCAACCCCCGGGACCTGGGAAGAATGGAAGAACTCCGCGCGCACCAATTACCTCCACCACCAGATAGCACAAGGCATCCTGGAGCAGCAGAAACAACAGAACCCTCCAGTGATGCAAGCGCGCCGCCCCTTCGCATTCCAACCACGCTTCCGCCCTCAGCAGCAGTACACACCGCGCCAGCAGCAGTATGCACCTCGCCAGCAGGCACCCCTGCGCCCCAGCCAGCTGGGGCCAGTCCCCATGGAGGTCGACTGCATTAGGGCCACTATCAGTGACGAAAAGAAGGCCCGCCTCCGCAAGGAAGGTCGCTGCTACGAGTGCGAGAAGCAAGGCCACCTCGCGAATGCATGCCCAGTTAGAAAGCGCAAGCAGGGCCGTGCACGCATCGCCAAAGCCCAGGAGATGCAGGAGGTGCAGGAGTATGCAGAAGAAGAGGAGATTATCACCATCCCTACACCTGCCGGCCTAGCCACCCCAGATGCCATCCTCAAAGCAATGGCTGCCCTCAATGACGATGACTACAATAGAATGGGGCAGATGTGGGAGAATCAGGGTTTTCCAAACGCCTGAATACGTCGGCCAGTATTCGGGCCATGTTTTGTCGCGATGTGTATCTACCAAGAATCAAATCTATGCGTATCCCAGCTCAGTTACACACATCGACAGTCAAGGCCACACTCCCTGCCTTTTTAGACAGTGGAGCAACAGAAAACTTCGTTAGCCCAACATTCATTAAACAACACAGACTCGCCACACTCCCCCTCAGACGCCCAAGGAAGCTGCGCAACGCAGATGGAAGCAAGAACAGTATTGGGGAGCTCACCAGGTTCACAGAACTAGAGGTCTTCACTGGGAAGGACAGCCATGTTCACCGCTTCTACGTTGCAGAACTGGGAGGAGATGATCTAATCCTTGGATACCCCTGGCTCGCTGCCACTAACCCGCACATAGACTGGGCCAAAGGCACGCTGGATGCAGAAGTCATTATACGCACGCCAGAAGCATCCCTCATAGAACCCACATTTCCCGTACGCGTCGCTGGCTTCCGCACTGAAATCCCATCACGTCTGCCACTCTTAGAGCCAGGAGACGAGCTCATTGTACGACTGTGCAAGACTACTGTTTCACAACGCATTGCCGAAGAAGCCCAGTCCACAGAAACGCGAACATGGGACCAAATAGTACCCGCACACTACCACCACTTCCACAAAGTGTTCAGTGAACAAGCAGCCCAACGCTTCCCAGGTTCGCACCCATGGGATCATGCTATCAACCTCAAACCAGACGCGCCTACAAACTTTGACTGTAAAATATACCCGCTTAACCCCAAGGAACAAGTATTCCTGCACCAATGGACCAAAGAGAATGAATCACAAGGCCTTATCAAACCATCCAAGTCAGAATACGTGTTCCTGGTCTTCTTCGTCAAGAAAAAGAATGGGGAACTACGCCTGGTTATTGACTATCGGAAGCTCAATGCTGTTACTGTCCGCAACCACTACCCACTTCCCCTCATCCCAGAACTCATTGACAGGGTGAGAGGGCACGCGCTTTTTACCAAGATGGACATTAGATGGGGCTACAACAACATCCGCATACGCGAAGGGGACCAGTGGAAGGCGGCATTCAAGACGAACCTCGGACTGTTTGAACCAATGGTCATGTTCTTCGGCCTCACCAACTCCCCAGCGACATTCCAGACCATGATGAATCAGATCTTCAAGGAACTCATCGATGGTGGATACGTCACAGTATATATGGACGACATCCTTGTACACACACCATTGGACTATGCACTACATCGACGCATCACCACCCAAGTCTTGGAAGTCCTTCTCCAACACGACCTCTATCTACGGCCGGCCAAATGCCTCTTTGAAGTCACAACAGTGGAATACCTCGGTATTATACTTGAGAAAGACCACCTTTGCATGGATCCCATCAAAGTCAAAGCAATCCTAGAATGGCCGGTCCCCAAGTGTGTACGCGATGTGCACATGTTCATTGGATTTTGCCTCTTCTATCGCCGATGGATCCCCAAGTTTAGCGAAAAGGCACGCCCCATGAATGAACTCACACACAAAGACATTCCCTGGGAATGGACAGATGAGCGACAGGCCGCCTTTGACACCCTCAAGGAGAGTGTGGCCTCTGCACCAGTACTACGGCAACCAGACTTCAGCAAACAGTTCTACGTAGACACAGACGCATCCCAGCACGCACTTGGCGCAGTTCTGCAACAACTGGATGAACAAAACCATCTCCACCCCATCGCATTCCACTCTAAAACCTTTGACGCCACTCAACGCAACTGGGATGTTGCAGATAGAGAAGCCTTCGCAATATTGGATGCCTTGCGCACCTGGAAGGCATACCTCGCAAGTAGTGAACACAAAGTTGTCATCCGCATGGACCATCGCAACCTACAGTACTTCCTACGCCCACAAAACCTCAACCGCCGCCAAGCTAGATGGTCACCAGAGCTCCAGGAATATGACTTCAAACTCGTGCACATCCCAGGCAAACAACACGTCCCCGCAGACTTCCTTTCACGCCCCCCCGGAGATAAAGGAGAGCGTGACAATGAGAATATCACCCTATTCCCCCCAGAACGCGTCGCGACACTTCAATTCGCTGCATTTCCATCAGAACTGGAGGCACGAAGACAGATCCTCCAACACTACCATGACCACCCGCTCGCTGGACACCCAGGAGTGAAGAACACGCTCGCACTATTGCACAGACACTACAAAGGAGGGAAAGAACTTGAGCAATTCACCAAAGAATACGTGCAAGGATGCGCCAAGTGTCAAGAAACCAAGGCGCGCACTACACAACCCAGGGCAGCATTATTTCCCATCGACGTTCCTGCCGAAGAGGGACCCTTCCAGAGTGTGTCCATGGATTTGATCACAGACCTCCCCCTTTCCGCAGGGCACAATGCCATCCTCACCATTGTCGACCAAGGCTGCTCCAAGGCAGCATGCTTCCTCCCCTGCTCTACCACTATCACAGGCGAAGGGGTGGCCACCCTGTACTTCCGTCACCTTGTACCCTGGTTTGGGCTGCCAAGGTGCATCATTTCAGATCACGACCCTAGATTCACATCGCATTTTGCGCGTGCACTGACAAAGAGTGTACACGCTAAGCAGAACATCATAGTGTTGCTGTGGCTAAGCCGATGTTTTTTTCTATCTCAGGAAATAAAATAGCTAAAAAT
>QLOZ01001038.1:0-30325 GCA_003314065.1 Lactarius sp. MG50
GCACCGTCTCAATATTTTCCTGTCCCACTCCGGCCCTCGGGCTGGGTGGGCCCTTTTTTTTTGGTCCTTACGCTTTGCTAACCCTAACCTTAATATCCATACTAAGTATTAAAATTCGCACTGTTATGTACATATCGCTACAAATAATACTATATTATGATTATGACTGGAGAAGAAAAGATAAAGAGTGCGCATGGCTTTTGAACTAGGTTGACGTGGTCCGCACAGCCAAGATGAACCACGCAGCAACAGCATGTCCATGTTGGAAGTTTGAGAGGTCCCATGTGGAGCTCTCGGTTGCTTCGGACCTTCGGTGTGAACGCTAATAGGAAGAAAGAGAAAGGACTCGGAAGGGTGACTGCCTTGACGGTTGAGAGGACTCGGATCGGATGCACGCTCACCAAAAGATTTTACCGTCCCGTTCACTCTCTGAGATAGGATGATGGCATAACTGTGTAAGAGACGAGTTTTGAGTGAAACTGGGCGTTGATTTTAAAGACGCAAAACGGGTGTCAACAACTTGAACAAGGTTGGCTTGGCTGAGCCTGAGCCTGAGGTCGATCAACTACGACTTGTACTACCTATACTCGCTTTCCTCGACAACGTCGGCCAGCTTTGGCTCGACAATGTCAGGCAAGGCACCTCCCACTGGTCCACGAGCTCTCTTGAATTCACTAAATGGCGGTCCTTCAAAGCGACAACCACAGCCAACAGACCTCTCTTCTTCCCCTGCTCAACCACCTTCCTCATCGTCTTCCTCATCACCTCCCTCCTCTTCCCCAACTTCCCTCATCAATCGTATAGGTGCACTACCACCAACAGGCCCACGGAGCTTACTCAATGGGAATACGCAAAGCAGAACTGCCAAGCCTACTCTCAATGGCAACCCCCTTACTAGTCAGTCGAGGCAGCCCCCCACCGGTCCCAGTGCATTGCAGCAGAAACCGACTCACAAAGGTAAGCAAGTCGAGATTAAATGGAGCGAACAAGCCATCGCCAGCTCTGTGAGCTTTTTCCCTTGATTTTCTCGATGTGCTTGCCATTCACATCTTCTGTCCATAGTCTCGCAACTCATTACCTGAACCTGGTCCTTCTTCCAGCGCGGCACGTCCAACCCCACTTGCTGCTCCAAGTCTTAACGGAAAGTCCTCTTCGGGCTGGTCGTCTAGTTTTTCGACCATCGCTCAGCCCACACCTGTCGGTCCCAAGACTGCAACCTTTCACTCACATCGCGAGCGTCAACCTCCTCAACCGTCCTCAGAGCCACCGCCTCCACCACCACCATCTATAACGCCTCCTCCTCCTCCCCCTCCGTCCGACACTCCACCACCACCACCACCGCCTCCGTCTGAGAGTCCACCGCCACCACCTCCCCCGCCTTCAGACGATCCCCCACCACCCCCACCTCCGCCACCCCTAACAGAACCGCCCCCTCCTCCTAGCTCAGCGCCTCCCCCTCCACCACCTCCGCGTATAAAGTCCCCACGACCACCTCCACGGACGACGCCTCCCCCCCCTTCTTCGAGGCCTCCAGCCGTACCATTACCGCCTTCCCATCCACCACCGCCATCGCCATCGCCGCCGCCACCACCACCACCTCCAACTTCACAACCTCCACCGCCGCCAACTTCAGAGTCACGCTCATCTCCAACATCGATTCATCCGCTTCCTACCCCTCCGCCTCCTTCCACCTCACGGACACAACGGCCGGCATCATCTTTACCTCCTGCTCCCGTACGAATACCGCTTCCTCCCCGTCCCGACACTTCCCATCACCTATCTGTACCCCCGTCGACGCGGATAGCTTCACCCGTGCGATCTCCACGACCACCTCCATCACTTTCACCCAGGCCTTCGTCACCTCATGCTCTTCCACCACCAAGGTCCTCTTCACCTGCTCCCGTATATTCTCTTCCGCCGCTACCATCCTGGCCCCCTGCACGGTCGGAGTATCCGTCCGGGAGGAACTTCAAAGTCCTTTTCGACCCTGCTATTGACAAGGACAGGGATCTCAAGTTCGCGCTGCTTATGGACAAGGTACGGGAAGCGGGCGCAGCTGAAACCAGGATAAAAACAAAGGGTGGAAAGGAGACGTTACTGAGGTTTGATGGAGAGGTTGTACGTGGGGAGCCTGAGCTGGTGTTGGGAGATCCACGTAAGGCTGCAGGCCTTAGGAAACAGGCCAGTCTTCGGCCTTTCAGGACAGAGTTGTACGAAGTCAAGTATGAGGTGCGTGGCCCCTTTTTGTACCTAGTGTCTAGCACAACTGATTGAGCGAACTGCAGTACGACGAAAACTCTAGTGGCCCCCCGCCTCCTACTTCGATTCTTGTAACCAATGTCTCCCCATTGGCCCCGAAGGAACAGATCCGACGACATTTTTCCGCGTACGGTCCAATCCTGACGTTCGAGCCCCAAGTAGACAAGGCCACTGGCGGTGCGCTAGGTATCATCTTCATCAAGTACGGCTCCAATGCTGAGGCTGCCCGATGCGTCGAACGTGAACATGGCCGGAAGCTCGGGCCTGCCATCCTGGGCCTCAATGTTGGTGGTGAAGACTTTGAAATCAAGGTGGTATTCGATGGCGAGCGCAAACGGCTACGAGCGGTGCTACACGAGCTTGAGGAGCGCAAACGGTTGAAGCGTACCACGCCCATGACCGCGCATGGTCTACCGACTCCACCTACCCCTTGGCACTGTCCGCACTCCAGCACGCACGGCCCATCTGCTTCGTCGCACCTCCGTGCGCAGCCTAGCGCATCTACCCCGCCTGCCACATCAAGCCTTCCACCGCTCGGTCACGTTCACGGCCTCCCGCCCAAGCCGGTTACACCCTCGAGCTCGCAAGCGAACGGGGGCTTCACTGGCGGTCCACTGGCGCCTATGGCCGGCCGCGTGCGTCGGCCGCCGCCGACGCTGGTCAAGGCGCGGCGCGCGGCGGCGAGCACACATCATACGACTTCACATGGCGGCAGGACGTCTGCTGACTCGACACCCGTACCGCCACTGCGTCCCACGTCGTTATCTCGTGGCAGACGCGGCGGGCGAAACCGAGTGCCCATGGCGATGGATCATTACTCTCCGCCTCACTCACGCTCATGGTCGCGTTCACGTTCGCGTTCACGTTCGCGCTCTCCGTCTCCCGTATTGCGTAGACCGGGACAGTCGAGTCGAAACGCGCAAGCGCGGCAGCGGGAGGCCGTTCTTGAGGCGCTTGCGAGGAACCACTACGAGCATGTGAAGATTGATGGGAATGGCGGGCTTCTGGGCGGTGCTGTGACAGAGGAGGACGTTCGAGCATTCGTCGGGCAGTTCCAGGTCGATCAGGTGCGCTTGCCTATTTTTGTTTTGGTTGAAAGAGAGGATAATGTTGGACCTGTTCATCGTTTTTACTCGGCCGTCGATAGGTGCTACGAGATCACACCGGGTGGTACGTCACCTTCAAGGCTTCGGGAATTGCACGCCGTGCAGCGATGGTCCTCAATATGCGTTCACTCGCCCACCATTCGGTTACACTCACCGTGCATCCGCCACCTTCGTCTACCCATGCGCCAGCAGCCAAGTCGAGCTGGAGCGATGCGGAGCTAGTGGAAGAGGCCAGTCAAGTAATCAGGAAGGAGCTGCGGCAACTGCTCGAGAAGGACATCGTCGAGCGTCTCGTGTCTATGCGCCTGCGGCGGCTCGTAGCCGACCATAAGCGCAGTGCGGCCCCGGCCAAGAACAAGGTCGTGGCTGCAGTGGCAGATGGCAAGCCTGGCGCGGAAGTACCACTTTTTGGAGCTGGCGCGGGATTCAAGGGTTTGTCTTTCAAGAAGGCGAAGGCGAATAAGCGCGCGCGAGAGGAGGCAAAACCCGTGCCCGTGCCAGATGCCGATGCGGAGGTCGGAGCAGGAGCTGAGATCGAAGAGAAGACCGTCGAACAGAGAGAGGTTGCCGCGCCGCCGAAGAAGAAGCGGAAGAAGGAAGCTCGGTTGGTGGTCGCTGAGATCGAGTCTGACGGGGAACAGGAAGAGCCGGAGTTGCTCCCCCCTGTTCCTCCCCCTGCTCTTACTCCAGCTGTCGTAGAGGAACGGAAGAGAGCGTTGGTGAAGGATGAGGATGAGGATGAGGACGCGCCTGCAGCCAAGAAGACAAAGACGGAGGTGATGGATGAAAAGGAGCTGGTCGAGATCACCGAGACACCCGTCCCGGTCGTCTCGGCGAAACGGTCGCAACCGACAGCAGAGACCAAGAAGAGGACGTCGTCTAAAGTCAAGGCACGGCCTGTGAAAAAGACCGGTGTTGAAACGCCTGTTGATCAGTTCGTTCTGCCTGATGGTCACGACTTTGCCGTTCCCGCGGTTGCCCAGCTTCATTTCGCCGATCGACCCTCCTCTGTCTCACCCCCGCAGTCACCTGTCCTCAAGCCGAAACCCAGACTTCCAACTCCACCTCCAGACCCCTACGGGCCCGGTCTCTGCGAAGATGACGAAGACCTGTACTTTGCCCGTCTCGCGCTCGCGGAGTCTATGGGCATCACTCTTCCAGAACCGGCGCCAACGCCTGTCCCAGATCCCGAATCCCCCCCTCCCTTCCGTGTGCACCTGACCGGCACTGCCCGGACAGAAGGCTACTACAAGATCTCGCACGCAGAGAAATCTGCATACGTCGCGCAGTACGCGAACCGCGGTGCTGCGGCCGACCCCGCCGAATCGCAAGCGCAGCAGCCCAAACCCGCGATGACGTCCTCGCGTTCGAATCGTGCGAACGCGCGGCGGCAGGCGCAGGGTTTGGAGGAAATAAACCAGGTTCAGCGCGCGATGGCGCTCTCCAAGGGCGAGACGGCTGCGGCGGAGCTGTCGATCAAGTTCAACCAGCTGCAGACGCGCAAGAAGCACCTCCGGTTCGCTCGCTCGCCGATTCACGACTGGGGCTTGTACGCGATGGAGCGCATCTCGCGCGGAGAGATGGTCATCGAGTACGTCGGGGAGGTTATCCGTGCGCAGGTGGCGGATAAGCGCGAGAAGGCGTACGAACGGCAGGGCATCGGCAGCAGCTACCTGTTCCGCATCGATGAGGACTTGGTGGTGGACGCTACGAAGAAGGGAAATCTCGGGTACGTGTGTTTTGTTTTGTGTGTTCTCAAATCGGTCAGGCAACTCGTGCTCATGTGCCTGAAACTGTCCACCCACACCCATCCCCCCTCTTCTGTGACTACACCACCTTCCATCCTTCATTTAGCCGGTTGATCAACCACTCGTGCGATCCCAACTGCACTGCCAAGATCATTACCATCAATGGCGAGAAGAAGATCGTCATTTACGCCAAGCAGGACATCGAGCTCGGCGATGAGATCACTTACGGTACGTCACGCTTTTGATATTCAGTTTGTTTTTTTGAAAAGCTGACGCAACGTGGCAAACTTACGCAGATTATCACTTTCCAATCGAGCAGGATAAGATTCCTTGTCTCTGTGGCTCCGCCAAATGTCGTGGGTACCTCAACTAGAACGGACAAGAACGTCGCGCTGTCACCACTTTACTTACCCGTCACTTATGTATCTCACATACCCCCCCCCCCTCTCCCTTTTCTTCTTCCTCTCTTTTTGTCGTCGTTGCTAGCTCTCATCCTCACACTTTCATGGGTTCACCTCGCGCTTGCGGATTTGTATCATCTATCGTCCATTCGCTCACGCTGGCTCTCGCACTGCATGGTAAATGTGATTTATTATAACTTTTCTTGTAGACTGTATGCCCCCGTAATGTGTTCCCTTCAGCCGCGGCAGCACTACACAAATGCACACACACAAATGAAAATGTAACATTTTTGCAGTGTCCTCCTTGACCACCTTTGTTTGTCTTGTGTGACGCTCGTTCGGTCATGACGGGGTGAAGTTGACGCCTTGCGCGAGGGGTGCCTCGTCGGAAAAGTTGATCGTGCACGCGCTCCAGCGTACATATTGCTTCCAAGCGTCGCCACCAGACTCGCGGCCCCAACCGGTACTCTTGACGAAAGGAATGGGTGGTAAGTTAGCATCAGCGTCAGCGTGTCCACCTCAAAGTGAGACTAACCTTGTTCCCGCCAAATGCAGCACCAATCTCCGCGCCGCTCGTGCCAACGTTGACCTACGAAAAAGGAAAAAAAAAAAAGATGCATTCAACACACACAAGGTCACGCACACAGTCCCCAAGTCACTCACGTTGACGATGCCCGCATCTGAGCCAGCAGGGCCGATCCACCTCCCGACATGACGCACGTCGCGCGTCCACAAGCTGCTCGACAAGCCCTGCGGCACCGCATTGTTCCACGCGATCGCCTCCTCGAGCTCGTCGAACACGGCGGCGTACAGCACGGGCGCGAAGCGCTCCGTGGCCCACAGCTGCGCGCCGGCGCTCGGTGGCGGCGAATGGGGGTGAGGGTGGGAGTGGGTGGAGGCCTTGGGCACCGCGATCGTCGGGCGCACAAAGTTGCCGCCGTCGAGTGGGCGGGGGAGGTCCGCGACGTCGTACCGCCCGCCGCCGGCGAGTATGTCCGCGCCGGCCACGCGCAGCTCGGCGATGGCGCCGTCGTAGATGTCGAGTGCGGTGCGCGTGTGCAGGGGTCCCAGGAGCGTGCCCGCGTCCAGGGGGTCGCCCGGCTTCAGCGATGCGTAGAGATTCTGGAGGCGCGAGAGGAATTCGGGCGCGATGGCGCGGTGGAGGAAGAGGCGCCGCGTGGACGTGCAGCGTTGGCCGGCGGTGCCTACTGAGCCGAAAAAGACAGCGGGCACGGCGAGGGAGAGGTCTGCATCAGGCATGACGATCGCAGCTGATGGACGAATGAAGCAGCGCCGCGTCAAGATTTGATATAAACGTGTATGATCAATAGGGGCGGAGGGAGGGCGAACCGTTGTTCCCGCCCAGCTCGAGCAAGACTTTGCCAAACTTAGACTGGACGTTCTTGCCGACGATCCTGCCTACGTTCTCGCTTCCAGTGAAAGACACTGAGTCGTCGAAGTGGTTGGTTCGAAAGTTCTGTTACCTTCGTAACTAACTGGGATCGAGAGGCACACGCACCCATGTCTACCTCTCGACTCTGAATCAACGCCTCTCCAACGTCTTTTCCTCCCACGACGAGGCCAGCGACGGCACCGGGTATATCATTCTTCTCCAAGACGCTCGAGACGATTTTGGTCACCGCGACGGAGCACAGCGGGGTGGTGGGCGAAGGTTTCCAAATCGTCGCGTTGCCCGCTGCCATCGAAATCGAGAGGTTCCTGAAAAATGTATGCGTTCATCCATTTTTTGTCGAACTGGACGTTTAGTACGAAGAGCGTGAATACCAGCCATATACTGCAACAGGGAAGTTGAATGCGGACAAAACGCCGAGGACGCCAAGGGGGTTCGGAACTGAATTGTTGCGAAAGGCTGAGTAACGACGACTACGAAGAAAGAAAGGGGGTGGTAGACAAGGACTTGCCTTCGAGTATGGTATGGCCTGGCCGCTCCGAGCTGACCACCCTCCCGTTCATCATCCTCGAAAGGCCAACTGCGTAATCACACTGCCCGATCGAGGCTCAGTCAAGTAAGTAAAAAAAAACCCAAAGGGCAAAACCTGCTCCCGAATCGCCCACTCACTATATCGACGAATTCCTGTACCTCACCCACCCCCTCCGTACGTATCTTACCCATCTCGAGCGACACGAGTGCGCCCAGCTCTTCGCGCTACAATTAAATAAAAATAAAAAGCAAAAAGTGTGAGGAATGAGTGAATTCCACACAGCAGCAGCGTGGTTTGATAGACGCTCGAGAGGGGGGGGGCGTGCACTAGCATCGCACGCACGCACCTTGGCAGCCAAAGCCTCACGGATCTGACGAATCACCTCGCCTCTCCGGGGCGCAGGTACACTCCTGAAATAGACGTAGGCCTCCCTGGCCCTCTCCAATACGCCATGAAGCTCCGCCGGTGAAGCCTGTGGGGGTTTACCCCGCAAAACAAACAAACAAATAGTGCTCAACCAAGAGGGCCCACGGAAACGAATAAAATTAATTAATTTACGGATTTGACGTGCGCGAGGATCTCTCCGGTCGTCGGACAAACGCTCTGAAGTAAGTCTCCAGACCCCTTCCACTCCCCGTCGTAGACGCCGGGCAGCTCGGTCGGGGTCGTGGGGATGTCTAATGAGCTGAGTATGGCAGAGGCTCTGCTCGAGAGGCCGCAGCGATGCGAGAGTGAAACAGTGGAGAGTGGTCTGAGAGTCCTTCGGGCGAGCAACATGGTGTTAATGAAGGAAGCTTGGGTTACGAGGTGCCAGTAGGCCGCCCAGCATCCACGGTCACGGTCGAGCACAATACAACACGCGAGAGAATCGAAAGATCCGTTCCGATTACGCTCTGATCACATGTTCTCATGTTCTCATCACATGCACACGATGTTAAGGCAGACTTATGGGGAGGCGGTGAGGGGACTTGCGACGACTATTTACAATACCACAACTATTACACGTATTATGCACACACCACCCATGATAACCGACAAGAGAGAGAGAGAGATACGAAAAACAACGTGATGCGGCAAGATGACAACAGATACCTCCGAGTGTTCTGGATGCGTGACCGAGAAACAAATGCGAGTAGAAAACACAAGGGTATACTGTATGTAACATGGGAGTGGGATGTTCGTGCCAGGAGAGGAAAGGACAGTGGCTAATATCAAAACTATGAGGTAAACCTCAGGTGAACAACGCGGCGGTATCGAGGTTCTGCGTAAAGTCCAGAACAACGATCCTTTGATCGTGCGACGTACTAGGCCACACACGTAATCAGACCGTTGCCGGCATATACATCATTGTGGTGATACACACCTCACGATCCGATGGATATCAAACTTGACGTCAAAGATATGGCCGAGATGGTGCTGCTTGAACTGTTGTATCATCCGCCCCGTCCGGAGGTCCCATACCTTGACCACCTTGTCATAGCTCGCGCTGACGAGGCGTCCCGAAGCGGGGTCAAGTGCGAGAGCACGGACGAGCGCGTCGTGGCCGACAAGCGTGCGCACACACTCGCCTGTCGTCGCGTTCCACACCTTAATTTTACAGTCGCTCGAGCCGGATACGATGAAATTATCCTGTTACCAAATCATGAGCATGTCAGTGGGCTTGAAAATACTCGTCGCAAAAGCGGTGTACCTTGAACTCGATGCACGCTAGCCCGCGATCGTGTCCATCAAACGTGCGCAAGCATGTACCGCGTTCGATGTCCCACAGCATCATCTTTGTGTCCCCGCTGGCGCTCACGATGAGCCCACTCTGCAACCCAACGGAGTTGACGGGACCCTCGTGTCCAGAAAGAGTGCGGTATAGCTCGAGGGTTTCGCGGTTCCAAACGCGAATCTTGGTATCCTTCGAGCTGTTGGGAGGTTAGTATCCGCTTCGAAGGCCAGGATGAAGGTCGCACTCACCAGCTTACGATCCATTGATCGTCGACACGAAGGTCCAGCACCCCATCGAGGTGCCCCCTCAACACCGCCCTCACTTGTGCACGCACCTCACCCCCCTCCCCGATCCATATATCCCAAACGCAGGCCTTCCGGTCACTACTCCCGCTGACCATGAATCCCTTCTTCCCGTCCCCCTTGATGTCCCAATCCTTTTCAAACTTGAGACAGAGTACGCTCCCATGGTGACCTCTGAATGTGCCCAGACAGCGCCCAGTCTGGATGTCCCATACCTTGATCGTCTGATCACGTGAGCCAGAGATGATTCGTTTGCTGTCGAATTCGAGACAATAGACACTGTCGGCATGGCCCCTGAGGTACATGGGATGTGGGACGGTGCCAGTCCAGCGTGCGTCCAAGGCAGAACGTGTCTGATACAAGTGACGCCAAGGGAGGAACAGCGGCGCATTCACAGAAATGGAAAGTGGGAGATATGTATCACTGGGATGTTCTGGGCTCCAGGGTGACGACGCATGTGTTAAAGTCAACGGGCGCAACGACACAGGCCGGGATGTGTGCACGTGAACGCTGGCGGTTGGGGTGCCTGCGGAGGAGGATGTAGGTTCGAGGGACATGCGGGGCTTGAAGGCCTGACTCGTCGGGCTGTCTGGGACGGGTGTCAGGCTAGTGGGGCTCTCAGTTAGCCCTTCTTGAAAGGTGGGAAGTCTCCAACCCCGTGCAATGGCGCGCTCCAGGTTGATTCCCCACCCTTGGCGCCGGTAGAAGAGCTCGCGCCACACAGCGCTGTCATTGGCGAGCATATTCCACGTACGTGAAACACTTTGGCAGGCGATTATAGACGAAAGATCAAGGAAGCATAGCAAGTAGATGGCGATCTCGGGTGGGAGACGGGACAAGAAGTCTAGCGAATTATGGTTTCAGATAAAGTTCGAACGAGAGACAGATGGGGAACGGACCGGTAAACGTGGGCAAAGGAGACGGTAAGGGATCATGGGCATCAACATAACATGCTTCATCATCGATGAGCTCACCCTCCTCTCCATCGAGGGGCTGAAGGTCTGCGTAACTGACGTTGGAAGGCAATGTGTACGTATTCCAGCGGCTGGCTTTCCGTCTACCTTTGCGGGTTGGAGAGGAAAGAGCAACCCAGAGGCGAGGGATGAGACATTTCATGGATTTTCCTGTCTGGGGAGTTCGATGGCTCGGAGAGAGGATGGCGCGGTACGAGGAGGGAGAACCGTGAATGGTGTTGTAACGCTTGTCCCTGGTAGGGGATCTGGGCCAATGTGGGGGAAAGAGGCGGGATTGGGATCCGCCCAGACGGGACGCGGAGGGGAAAGAGTTGCGATCTGGACTAGGGCTGGGCGGGCTAATGATGGAAAAGTCAAAAGAGAGAGTAGGAGAGGGTGGCCTAGTGACAGTCATCGCATGTTGTACAGAGAACGAGGAACCGTCGATGATGTCGAAATCATCATCATCGCTGTCGTCGTCGCCCGGGAGAAAGCTTGACGGGTACGATGCCGTTGTTAATGACCTAGGCGAGTGGACTAAGAGATTACTATGAGGATAAGTTGGGAGAGAGAATGTCGACCGCTGACTACCCGAGCCTGAGGACGCACTCATAATATGGTGAGTTGAGACTAACTAAAGACAAGCGCTTCAACCTGCTGAATCCCCTTTTCAACTTGCAACTTGACAATTCCGATGATGGACCCACGCGACTCTTCACTAGAAACAAGATTCATTATCCCTCAAACGTGGTCAAGTCAAGATAACGTTGGTCTGTGTTGCACCCTTTTACTCCTTTTCTTCGCTCACTAGTCAACAGACGGGCTTGCGACCTCGGGCATGTTTCTCGCAGGTCTCATCATGGTCACCCGAAACAGGTCAGGCCAATATTCTCTCGATCTCATCTCAATACCCTATCACCACTTGCCACTCACAAACGCCATGCTGCTATTTTGCACAGGATCCTCGCTTGGCCCTCTCTCATTCTCGGTCTCAGCGCCTGGTTCAATCAGCACCCGCTACGCACCAAAGAGACAGGCACTCCGCCCATCAGCAACCTGATGTCCGTCCGTCCCGTGCCCCCGTGTCCCGCTTGCGGTGCTGAAATCTTTCTCGTCCACAGCTTGGCATCTTTTGCCCTCGTCGCCGCTTATCTTCCCCTCTTGCTGAGAACCGCCCCGGCTGCCGGCCAGACCCCGCTGAGACAAGTCCCATTGAACTAAGCGTGGATTCGTGGGGCCGTGTTGTGCCCTTGGCTCGTGCTGTTTTTACGTCGACTAGCCCGGTTCTTTTGGAAATGTCACACAGTCTTTTACGTGTCGTTTCTGCGAGCAGTGTGCCTCAGTGGCGTCTCCACGACCTGTGTAAGGGTTGCCCGTTGCGAAGCGGGGGTAAGCCAAGGGATCATGATCGGGAAAAAGTGCATGCATCGATTAGGCCCTAGGGCTTGCCGAGCCTGTGCGGGCGCTGCGGGTGCGCTGCGGGTGACCCTGGGTCGGTCACTTGCCCGTAGCTCGCAGTTTCCTTTTGCGCTCGTCAGTCACATTCGAAAGGATCGCTCGTGTTAACTCTGGCCATAGGGTTCGCGCTTGTCTGAATGCCCTTCTGCATTCCTTCCCTCTACACGGCGATTGTGCTTGAGTAAATTGGAGCCCCTTTGAAACCCCACTCGAGTTGCTGTTCAAATGATCAGTAATCGGTACTAACGCCCTGCTCCCAGTGTTCTGTTTCCTGCGGTATCACTAAGACTTCTATGTGGAGGCTCTGCAAGCACTGAGCTACCGCTGCCAGATCCCCACGTCCATATCGTCACAGAAGCGGCACACCAACATCGAATAGACCCCGCCCAGTTATATTGTATGCACGAGGCGTACTTGTCACAGGAGGCTGCACAGAGACAACTCCGAATCATTGCACACCGTCGACCGCGCATATTCGATCGTTTTGTGACTCGACTCGCCTAACTGTAAATGGTACCGACGCCGTCTCACAAGCCCGAGAAGAACGATGGATCCGCGTCTACCTGATTCCTTCCCCTTTTCGGTGGCCTCCCCTTCAGATCGCCTTTCTCGTTCTTCCGTCTCTTGTTTGGCTTGGGCACGTCTGACTCATCTCCACTGGCAGACGACTCCTCATCTGCCTCTTTTTCCTCGTCGCCGCTATCCTCTTCTGCAGTCCCGGTCTTCGTCAGAGGAAGGGGAGCTTCCACGGGCTCCTCGTCGTCCGAAGCGTTCCTCTCCTCGTCCCCGGCCCCATCCTCCGCCTCTGCCTCGGCACGTTCATCCTCGTCATCGAGCACTTCCCGCAAGTCCGTCATCCGCAGCACTTCGTCGTGTCCGGCACTCCCAACCCACCTGCCCTCGCCGCCACGATCAATGGCGATACGCTCGATGGGGAAATCTCCGTGATCCGCGATGACGCCGACGAGTCGCGTGGGCAGGAGCTCGATGACGCGCAAGAGGCCGTCAGAGGAACCCGTGAGGATGGTGTTATGCGAAGAGGGGTAGGTGGAAGGGAGCGCGCAAAGTGCGTCGACGGAGTGTGGGTGCCTGCAATGCAATTGGAATGCAATCCGTCTTAGCTGCGCGATAGGAGCTAAGATGGCGCATTGCCTCACCCGGGCACGCGATCGACGCAGTCTCCCCAACCCTTGTTGCGGTTGAAGATGGATATAATGCCCAGCTGAGTGCCGACGGCTACTTTTGTGCCCCTGTGCTAAACAGATGAGGGGCAAGGCCAGCGGGCAGTAAGGTATTCACCCTTTGAACGGTACAATCGACAGCAGCTCGTCTTCCTGGTCTTCTGAGTGCGCAAACGGCTCGGATTTTTTTGAGCGCACATCCATGACAGATAGGGTACCATCTCCGCTGGACACATGTTCTCTCACTCACTCACGGCCTCGGACAGAAAGGGGGATCGTCGACGTACCTCGTCGCGACGAGCTGCTTTTTGTCTTGCAACCACATGAAGTCCGAGATGAAGTCAAAGTGTTGCGTGTATGTGCGGATGGCATCCTGTTTCCGCGGGTCCCACAGCTGCACCCACACGCTTCCATACATCATCGTCAAAGAGAGCATTGGTATGAGATCCCTCACCTTGATCACGCCGTCGTCATCGCCGGTGGCGAGCATGTGTGGGGTGGGATGCACGACGCGATTGATGGGCGCGCTACAAAGGGGGGCATACTGGGTTCATAAACGTACCGCCGGCTTCATGTGACGTAGCAACTCACTCGTGGACGCCCTGGCGCGTCTCGGACACGATTCCCGTGCTAGTGTCAATGATGCTTTACGAGCCGCGCGGAGATGAGAACATTTCGCATAGCATTGGGTGGTAGTGACGCACTGCAGAGTTCTATTCTTCCCTACCGCATAGAGAGACGAACCGTCTGGGTTCAAAGCGAGGCCCCGACATGATCGCTTTGAGATGCGCAAGTCGAAGGCCGCGGAATGCGCGCCTTGTTCGTCATAAGTGAAAGCTTTGACCTTGCCGTTGAGGAGACCTGTGTAAACTACGTCTGAAGTTGGATGGAAAGCAAGGTCAAAGATCTGAGATCCAACGAGGATGTTTGGCATAGGCAGACACTGGCAAGTCTGACGATTGAAGCGCTGAGCCTGAGCGTGTGAGCGTGAGCGAAGCCCAGCCCAGGCTGTGCACTGGCACCGGCACTGTACTTAATAGTACGGCGCTAGCGAACAGAACAGTAACTTGATTGTTAGCCATCATCGCTCTGCAGACTCGGGGCACCAACAGCATGTGTTAATACTACATCACTACCATGATGCCCTCGCCGCTCCTCCTTCACTTTTACCTTTTTCTCGTCATTCTTTTGCCCTTGGCTGCGGCGCTCGCAAGGGCCGTCTCCATCCGAGGTGATGTCGGCTTATATGAAAATAGTCTGGATGGTCTCCAATTCCTACCCACCCGTGGGCACTCTACAAATAACGACGGCGCCCTCGAGGTTCTCAACGTCGTCCTCGTAGCATCGGTGGATGGCAAGTTCCATGCCCTCAACCGCTCGACCGGCGGCAAACTCTGGTCCATGCCGCCTTCGCCACCCTCCGCAGCCCATGACCCCACCGCCCAACCCGTCCCGTCCATCCTCGAGCCCCTCGTGTCCACCAAGCACCTCGACGCCGACCCTGACCTCGACGATGACTCGTTTGCGCACGAAACATATATTGTCGAGCCGCAGTCCGGCGACATCTACGTTACCACCGCGAATTCCCCCACTGCGCCCCTCCAGCGCCTCCCATTTTCCATGTCCCAGCTCGTCGACATGTCCCCCTTCTCCTTTGGAGATGCAGATACCCGTGTCTTTGTAGGTCGTAAAAAGACCTCCATACTGCTCATTGAGCTCGAGACCGGCCGCGTAAAGGCCGCCCTCGATTCCGAGTGCCCGTGGGATGCCTGGGGCGAGTTTACTGAGCGGGATGTCATGGACGTCGACCTGGACGAGCTAGAGGGTGTCAAGCCATCCCGACAGTACCCCACTGAGATATTCATTGGCCGCACCGGTACGTGGTTCTCTTGTGCTTACGTCGTCGACACTAGTAGTGATTGCCAAGTAACAAGACTATCACGTCTCCATACACACCCGTCCATCGCCCCATTCCTCACGGCCACCACCTGTTCACCACCTGTCGTTTTCGGCTTATGGGCCAAATAACCAAGATCTCCAGTCTCAAGCTGCCTACCACCGTAGCGTAGACGACCTCTATATCGAACCTCTTCCTAACGGCGAGGTCATATCCTTCAAGACGCCCGGAGACGTCAATCCCTCCACATCTCTCCCAGACAACCGGCCTCTGTGGGGCCAGAGGTTTTCCAATCCTATGTAAGCCACCCTGTCTCGCTTTTGGTTATTCGGCGCTTAGTTGTCCTACTGGGGCCACGCTAGCGTGGCCGTGTTTGACGTGGTCAAATCTGCCCGACGTACCTCGCCTTTCGTGCTTCTCCAACCTCGCCTCCGTCTCCAGGACATCTTCCCACGTCAACGTGATTACCCAAACGATGAGACCGCCTTTGTCGGGCTCGTCCCCGAAACCGGTTCCCTCTATGCACTCGGCCCAGATCGCTTCCCACTCGTCGCCTTTGGCGATCCTGCACCCACGCAGAGTGTCGAGAGCATCGGGGGTACGTCCAAAGACGGCGTTCCGGTCTCGCGCGAGCATGGCAGGGTGCAATGCTACGACGGCAGCACCGACCGGCGGTGTCTGACCGGTGTGCGCGCCCTCGTTGCTGATAGCCGCTCGCGCCTCGCACGCCTTCTTGATGGCGTTCCAGGTCCGGCGGCGCCTCCTCTCCCCACCACCACTGGGACCCACGCCCGCCCCGGAAACACCAATTCCCAAGCATATGCGGGCGGCGCGCCTGTCGTCGTTTTGGGCGAGGGGAACGCCCCGGTTGTGCCGTGGGAGTGGCTGGCCAACTTCCCAGAGGCGATGGCGCCACGGCGCTCCTCTTGGGCACCGTCTAGCTCTGCGCTATTGTTGGCGTTGGTGTCGATCATCGCGTCGTTTATGTGGTTCAAAAGGGATGCACCGCGGGAAGAGCACACTGCCCCGGTACCCGATGAGGTGGTCCACCGGAGGGCCTTGGCTAGGAAAGCCGTTTCGATACCCCCACTAGAGTTAACCGAGAATGGGTTGCATATAACCCCGTCAGAGTCGCACGCTGTTCACACTGGGTCAGGGACGAAGGCGACATTGGCTGAGAACTCCCTCCCCGTTCCCATCGAACCCGTGCCTACGATGCCTGAACCATCGACTATTACTCCGGCGACCGCCCCGGATACTCCTGCGGCGGATGACGGCGCCAAAGCGTCTCCTGTCAAAGCAGAGGGTGCAGAGGACGCTGGTGAAGTTAAAAAGAAGCATCGAAAGCGACGACGCAAACGGAAGGGAGAGACGAAGGATGCCTCTGCGGAGGGTGGTGACGAACCCGAAAATGAGGACGGTGAGGGTGGTGAGGACGGGAACGGTGTCTCACCAGGGACGCCATCGCTGGTCACTCCACCAACCCCGGTACCGTCAGCTTCGTTGTCACTGGTCGTTTCGGATACTGTTCTTGGTATGTTTCTCATTGGTCTTGTCCCGCGAGCCTCATACTAACAAAACTAGGGCGTGGTTCGCATGGCACTATTGTCTACGAGGGCTCCTTGCAAGGCCGTGCGGTAGCTGTCAAACGCCTTCTTCGGGACTTTGTTACCCTCGCACACCGTGAAGTCAGCCTGCTCAAGGACGCTGACGACCACCCAAACGTCATTCGGTATTACTACCAAGAAGCGCATGCAGACTTCCTCTACATCGCTCTCGAGTTGTGTCCTGCCTCGCTCGCAGACATCATTGAGCGGCCTGACCAATTCCGCGAGATCGCTGTCTCCTTCAACCCCAAGCGCGCTGTGCGGCAGATCACGTCTGGCCTGAGGCACCTGCACGCGCTCAAGATCGTGCATCGCGACATAAAACCACAAAACATCCTCATCTCGGGCGCAAAGAAGGGCAAGTCGAGCGGGCACCGGATGCTGATATCCGACTTTGGTCTCTGTCGGAAACTCGAAGCGGACCAGACGAGCTTTTTGCCGACCGCGGGCGGGGTGATGGGCGTAGGCACGGTTGGGTGGAGGGCGCCGGAGATCCTGCGAGGCGAGGTCAAGCTGGACGAGCCCATCGCCGACGACAATTCGCAGAGCTCCCGCGACAGCGTCGAGACCGCGACGGGAAGCAACCTCTCGGGCGTGGGCAGACCCAAGACGCGGCTCACAAAGTCGGTCGACATATTCGCGCTCGGCTGTCTGTACTATTACTGCCTCGCGAACGGCGGACACCCGTTTGGCGACCGCTTCGAGCGGGAGGTCAACATCATGCGGGACCACAAGTCGCTGCAGGGGTTGGAGGGCTTTGGGGAGGAAGGCTCGGAAGCGATGGACCTCGTCAGTTCCATGCTCGCGCCCGAGGCGGCAGACAGGTAGGTCGCTTGCCTGCCTTCTTGCCATTACTTCTCCGCCGTTCTCTGACTTTGCTTTTAAAAGACCCGACACGACGACTTGTCTCATGCATCCCTATTTCTGGGACTCCGGTCGGCGACTGGGGTTTTTGCAAGACGCTTCAGACCGCTTCGAGATCATGTGTCGCGACCCGCGGGACCCACACCTCGTCTTGCTGGAAAACAACGCTGTCGACGTGGTGGGCACCGACTGGCCGTCGCGCCTAGACAAAATCTTTGTGGAAAACCTGGGCAAGTTCAGGAAGTACGACGGGCGATCGGTGCAAGACCTCCTCCGCGCCCTTCGGAACAAAGTGCGTTCCTTCCTTCCTATGGGCATGAATCTTTACGTTTTTCTGATGACAACACACCACGTTCGTGTTTCTTTTTATTTATTTATTAGAAACACCACTACCAGGACCTACCTGAGAACGTCAAACGCCACGTCGGCTCTATGCCGGAAGGATACCTGTCGTATTTCACACGCCGTTACCCTCAACTCTTCCTCCACGTGCACTCTGTCATCGCCAACTCTTCTCTCCGCCAAGAGTCCATGTTTCGCTCATACTTCGACCTTGCTGACTAGTCCAATCAACACCCCCACTATTTATTGTCTTTTTTTGTGCATTACGAAAAGGCCGTGCTCATCTGTATCATTATTTAGGCTCTTTGCCACCATGGTATTAGCTAGTTAGTTTATGCTTATTCATCGAGGCCACCGCAGCGCAGACCAGCGTGGGCGGATCCTGGGCTTGTAGTAGTAATAATATAACCTGATCTGTGAAGAAGAGGAGGGCATGATCGAGGGCTAAAACTAAAATACACGAGGTATAGTACAGGTTGACTTCTCGCAAACAATAAAGCGTCCGCCGATCGCGCGAGTCCAAAGTGATCGTGTGTGGTAAGTATAACGTAGGAGAAAACGTCTAAAAGTGATTTAAGCATGCATCCCATATCGCCGGGGCAGACCCAATATAAATTATAAGCGAACGGCAAAAAGAAAAGTTTTACATACTTGCAATTCTCATCGGGTCGAGGAACCCCCAACGACGACGAGGGTGACGATGAAAGCGGTCAAAAGTATCAGGGCGCTGACGACTGCGGCGAGCCGACAGCGGTACACCCAGACCTCGGCGTCGTACGGCTTCGCGAACGTGACCACCTTCTCCTTCTCGTCCGGAGAAGCCCCCGGCACCGCACACAGCCACGTGAACGAGCTCCAGCGCACCGGTGGTGGTGGTGGTGCCCGGTCACGTCGGTGCGGACCAGCTCCGGCCTGTTCCCGTCGTTCCCCTAGGCCTCCCTCCCCTCCTCTCCCCGCAACTTGCTTCGTCGTGTCCCCCGCCTCTCCGCCTTTCTCCAGGTCCGTCTCCTTCCTCCTAGCAGCCGGATCGTGCAGCCCCCCGACGGCTGCGGCCTCGTCCTTGCCCTTACCCTTGCCCTTGCTCTCGCCTCTGCCCTTACCCTTACCTTTACCCTTACCCTTGTTGTCCCCGCGCGGCTTCCACAGCGGCAGCATCGCGCGCGCTTTCCCGCTCGACTCCCAGCGGCCCTCGGCGATGAGCCAGCCCCCGATGAGCCAGCACCACGGCGCGAGGAAGCCCGCCCAGAAGAGCAGCACGGGGAGCGGCGGGAGGCGGGCGAACAGGGCGCTGTGGGCGCGTCGGGCGGCGGAGGTGAAGGACGGGCGCGAGAGCGCGCTGCCGAAGGAGAGGCCCTGGGCCCAGCGGCGCCAGATGAACGTGTCGGACGTGCCGCCGCTGCCGCCGGACACGGGCTCGTGCTTGCGTGGGCGGGGACGGGGACGGGCGCGGGGCTCCGCGTCCGAGTTGCTGTTCCCGTCGACGTCGACCCCGCCGCCGACCCCGCCGTTGGTGAAGCTGCCGCCGTAGGGCGGCGTCGCGGTCGCGGCGAGCGTGGTGCCCTCCGTGATTCGGTCTGGGTCTGCGAGTTGGTCGGTCCCGCCGGAGGGCAGGGCAGCGGGTGAGTAAAGAAGGGTGCTGGAGCCCGAGAGACCGCGGGTGTCTGCTACTGTTGCTGCCGTGGTGGTTTCTTCCTCGGCGTCGCCCGAGAGAGAGGGTGCGGTGACGAAGCTGCCCGTGCGTTCCGAGGCAGCATCTTCGTAGACTGTTGAGATGAGTTGCGCACCGGCACGGTGTGACACTGGTGGGTAGATCGGACGAATATCTAGTGGCGGGATGTTCAAGGGCGGTAGGACAGGAGGGTGGGTGGCAGTTGCATTTGTGCGAAGGGAGCTCGTTGACGTTGCGGAGATCGACCGTTTCAATGGACGCCGCAGGAAGGCTGAGTACGTCGAGCCTTGTGTGAAGAGGCATCATGATCGTGAATCACACTCAGATGAAACGAAGCTCACCTGCTGAAACCGGCGTGCTTGGCTCCACATCCGTTGGACATAGCTCCCGTTTGGGGGTAGGTACGTAGGATTGTTCAGAAATGGGGGACAACTGCTTGGCTGTATGTTGCGCTGAAGCCGCATTGGGGTTATCGGTACGAGAACCAGCCGGCTTGTTGAGCTGCAGAGAATGATTACTGACGAGAGACGACTGTCGACGGAGAGATGGTGGTGGTGCCGGAAGGGCAGAGAGTGAGGCAGAACGGCCTAGCCGTACGCTAGGAGGGCCTTGTGGGGGCATGGGTGGGCTCGGCTGGATCGTCGGCGACGAGTTCTGCAACCGATTAATATGCGAAGGACGGCCCCCTCGACTGTCTGAGGGAGAGTCACGGCCGTTGCCGGCCTCCCGCAATACACTACGAGAGGACGTCCGACGGAGGCGAGATGGGGTTCGCTCAACATCTACGCGCGAGCCAGCGGGGAAAAAATTAGTCATGAGCTAACCGCACGAGACGCTTAGACTTTGTAGAGATAGAAAAGGGGAGTGGGTATGCTATGCCGTGCGCATGGAGGCGTCATTATATACCTCTGGGGGTGCTGCACCCTGACACGCGTTTAATTCGCGATGCCACGAGGCGGTGATCTGAAGTAGATGAGTCGTTTTAGCAACTGGCCAGAAGGTATTATAGGGATAGAAAATCGGATGCCAGATATGCTATGGTATGCTAGTCTTGAATCTTGGCAAGTCAAGCACCGAGTGAAGTAAGTAGCATGAATGGCAGAGGGAGACAACTTGCCAGTGCCAGTGAATGCAGTGCGGCGGCTTTGCGCACACCCGGGCCGGACCTGCGGAGTTGCAAGCAGTTTGGCACGCTTCGATCACTGAGCGAGCGCGCCCAGCCTGAGGGGCACGCTTGCAAGACAGGCAGTCTAGTTACATACCTCGTTTACTTGGGACATCATTTCAGGTGAGCGCACGATTCCACCGAGGTCGGGATGATCCGGTGTATATCGCGCTTCGTGCCGAAATTGAGTAGTATGACCTCTCCGTCCGCCATCATGGTGGGTTGACGGTGGCATGGAATTATCAGAGCAAATACGACACCTGGATTAGACAAAAGGTACATCTCCCGGTAAGAGGGAGTACAACTATTTAAATAAATAATCACTTCGACAGCTAAATACAGAGCAAGGGGGGGGGGTATCGACAAGCTGAGGTGAGACTGTATTGCCACCCGCTTTTAAGCTAGGGGCACTACGGGCTTGGGGCCAAGTTCAACTGATTCCGTTGCGTCAACTTCATCACTACTGGTTGCTGGGGCGGTATCCGATAGCTCTTTCTCCCTGTCAACGAGGAGCTCCGTGACGTCCGCCGATTTGGGTGTCTTCACTTCAAGCGAGTCGCTCGAGCAAGTCTCAGCAACCGTTTCCGATTGTCCGACCGGGGTCTCATCATCGGTCACAGTGGTATCTTGAGACAAGCCGTCGTCCTTCTGTGGCCCTTGGGCTGGGTCAATGGGAGGTGCAACTGTGGACCTGCCCTCTGGCACCTCTGATGCTTCCTCAGCTGTGCTCTTGCCATCATCCGCAGGGCTTCCTTCCTTGTTATCCTCCAGCTCGACCTCTTTGACCCCCCGAGTGACCTCCTTTACACCAAGGTCCGTCTCACCACCCTTAACCCTAAGCTCACCAAGCTCGGACATGTCCTGGCGTTCGATCTGACCACGACGTTTCCGCGTGGACCCGGCATCATCCCGCACATCATCGTCCTCGTCATCACGCAACCTTCGCTTGCGGCCTATGGTAGGTGCATTTGACGTAGCTATCGGCTCTTCGTGAGATCTTGTGAAAGATAAAGGAGGTGGGATGTACCATCATCGCTCCAAGGCCGATCCGGGCGAGGGTATATGGAAGACGAGATCCGGCGAAGAAGCTTGAGCATGATGCGGAGCAAAGGATTGGACGAGGATAGATGATGGGCCGAAAATGAGAGATAGCAAGAAAGGAGTATAGGATGGGTATACCGTGACTTGTGCACGAGGGGCCGTGCTGGAGTCAAGTACACTGGCACGCGTTTTAAGTTAATTTCGTTCGATATGAACGCGTCTATGCGATTCACACTCCGACGAACCACACCCAGCGAGTGTGGTCTTCGTCCAACACAACATTTTGCCCTTTGAACCAATTGTGTCAAACCTGCGCAGCAAGTGGAACGACGTGAGATACGAGACGGAATAGCTTCGGGGGTACTAGTAGGAGCAGGAGCGCGGCACTGGAATTCATCTCTAGAACGATCGTCTTCGATGATCGTCATTATGTCAGCAACACGATAATGAGCCAGCAGGCCCAAGATTTGCAGTCGGCGGTGCAGGGAACGACTGTGACTGTCTTCTGCGTTCTGTACCAAGGTAGACTATGGCTCACCTGCTACGTACTCGCTCGTGCTATGTATTCTGGTCGGGACACTACGCGCTGATAGTACGTTCGAGCGTAGAGGATGTCCATGTAAACCCCACTGCAGAAATTTTCATGCCCATCACATGCTTTCTGCTGGCAGACGGAGACTCTCTAATAATGATACCGCTGTTGCGAGAGGATCAACATCTTGGTTGGCACTTGGCAGTCTGGCAACCACTCCTTGAGAAGGCCCTCGAAGATAACGTCATGCGAGACGGCCGATACGAGTAACTCTTGTACCAAAATGTGTTCAAGAATGTCACCGAGGAATGCCCTTCCCAGGCGCTGTATCGCCGAGTTTCAGACGTGAAAAGGACTCGAGGTCGTCAACGGCAGTGTGCAACTAGTGTGCACGACTTCCTTCTCTGACGCTCAGGCTACGAGGTTGGTTAGTTATATTCGGTCACAACTGTGATCGCCAATCCGCGAGTGATGCCTTGCCCTGGGGGCGCAGGTCCCTATTAAAAGAGTTGGGTCCGCATTTTCACAAGGGTTCACCATCCTCATCCCTGCATCCACGACCACGAAACACCCTCGTCATAGTATGGCAATTCTCCATACTGCTCCTGAGTTCGCTTTCTCGTACTGGATAGATGTTCTGCTCGGAGGACCACACAGCGTTGTGGTTCGATACTGCGGGCTACGTCTAGCCGCGCCGGTGCTCGACTTTGTGGCTTCATTTGACAACGGGCCAGACGGCGATGGAAGTCTCGCCAACATCGACACTACTAATCCCGTGGCGCTCGCCCCTAGCCCGGCCCCTTCTCACATTTTCTGGACGATATGAGGAACAATTTTAATCATATGCACCCAGTGAACACGCGACGCTTGATAGTCGACCGAGGGCATTGACTTGCTGCGCCACAGGACTTCTTTGCCCTTTGGTTCAGGCCAACCTCCAGTAGGCTTCAGTCTTCCTTCTGCCGTGATCTCTGGTGCTCTCATAGACACAAGTTCCCTCGCATCGCCACTGAGCGATGCCTCGTGGGCTGGGGTCATGCACTCGCCCGCATAGCTGACTGCCACATACAACGTCAGTTCTATTGACATGGGTTGCAAGGCTCGGCTCTTCTTGAAACCTGGAAAATCTCAATGCTGACCGGCTTGGCAGCGGCCACCCCCCAGGCAGAGTTGCCCTGGCTCCCCGAGCCCGGTCAAGTAGTCAGCACGACATCCACATACTTCGCCAGCAGTAGTGGGAGCTTTGCAGGGTAGGTCGCACCGGAGGAACGCGGTGGGACGCGGAGTGGGGAGGCAGGCGACCACGAACGCGCTAGGAGTTCACTATCAGTCCTTGCCGGGACCAAATGTCTAGCTGGAATTGAGGGGCTTTCTGTATAGGAACAACCATCTTGACTCGAGGAGGGAGCGGAAGGAGGAACATGGCACCACTATAGCAGCACGGTGAAGCTACAGCTGGGGGTTCACAGGGCGCACCCAGAACAACAGAGGGAAGGCGATCTCTTCGGGATCTCAACAAGACTCAAGAAGAAGCACCAGACCCTGCTGGTGGCAACGCAGACAAACCGGGAGCGCGGAGCCATCACTGTGTTGAAGTGCAGGCTCGGCCCCGGCGCGTGGTTCAGCAACTGGGAAGATTTTAAGCGACACTGCGATACGACGGTTGGGCACCCGTTGAAGTTCTCCTGCGAGTACCGCGGCGATTTCTTTGCGCACCGCGATACGCTCGGGAGGCACTGCGAGAACGAACCCGCCTGATACATGCATCCCCGTCACAGAGGAAGAGGCTAAATTCAAACGCCGCGAGACCGTCCGTGTCCACGAGGAGTTCAAGGTGTGGCAGAAGCATTGCCTGGAAACCGTCGATGACCTCGGGATGTCGTTTTCGCAGACAATCAAGCAGATGTCTCTGGAATCGTCGAAGAAAGGGAGTAGAGAGCAGTGCCAACTCCCTCCGCGCGAATCAAAATCGACGACCTGAGTGAGAGGCTAGTATCGTTTTTTTGTGCATACCTTGATTTTTCTATCTTTTCGCTGGTCCTACTGCCACGCCATGGACGGTTTTCCTGTTTGTATACTTTACTCTTGCCTGTAGTGATGTTCGGTCCCAGCTGGTTTGTTTTGCCCCGTTGCATAGATATACTATAGTAGACCCTTTCTCGATCGGCTTCCAACTGGTGTCCTACGCGCCGCGTTTCCCCGCGTTTCCAGCTACCCTTGCCCGACTGCTGATGATAAGTCCTGAACACGAACAAGACGAGGCGAACAGATATAGAGACAACCGATCGACGGATTACAGCGGGATTGAAAAAACTTTTTAACACACGGGTCGACCCAGCCTTTATTTGCTATGCTGACGCTTGGTGGGTAAATGCTTTACTGTAAGTGGCACGAGACGAAGGACCCGGACCATCGAAATCTTGCCACGCGAGGATACACACATTCTACACGGTCACACGCGAGCTGGCCATTGTGCAGACACTGAACACCTTTTCGCCACAAACCCTGGTGGGTTATTCGAAACACTTTTTTAATACAAGAATCCACGCGGTGCATTCGTTAACGCGCGGAGGGATGACCATGATGCGGCCATCGACCAGAAAGACATAACGTCACTTCACATGACCTCTTCATTTTGGATTCCCCTATCTCTTTTCCCCAGAAACGATTTAGTTAGCATGTGACGGCGATGAGCTTTAATAGCGTATGGGCATTTGAAATATCGTTTGGGGGAAACAAATAGCTCACTGTGCCTTTCAGATACGCTAAGGGTCAACACCGTGACGCGCCACGCGTCATGTTTCGTTGTTACAGTGCTCCGAGGTTTTATGATGTACGGCAGTCCGGACGCACACATGGGAGGATGTCGGGACACGACGTGGCTTGATTTTCAGGGGTGATCCGAATCTGTCTGGCTAAAGTAAAACCGACTTCATGCCGAACCGAAGTGATAAGTTGTTCTCAGCCTGGAGCGGCCTGCTGGCTTACTACAGCCCAGTTTCCATGTCATCTCTTCAAGTTGTCCAGCCACTCGAGGTAGCCCCCACAAATGGCTCCACCAAGAGGGAGGGCTCTCGGACCCCCGTCCCGTCACGGGGCTCTTCTCCAGGACCTTCAAAGCCGCTCGTCAGCCTCAACCTGGCTGATGTGTCAAGCCCGCCCGAGCTCACCGCATTCGTGCGTTGCAGCACTTTCTTCCTTCTATTGACCCATCTCTCTTTTCTGACCTAACTGCCCACTCTGGTTGACAGGTAGAAACGCTGCTGGACCAGCTTGATGCAAAGTTCGATGATATGTCGTCGCAAATCATTGAACGCAGTGCGCCCTTTCTTCCCGTTTTCCTGCAACTGAATACATCGTTAATACACCATATGATAGTGGTACAGATGTCGCAACGCGTAGACGCGCTTGAAGCATCGATCCAAGACATCATCAATGGGGGTGCATCCCCGGGTTCGGCATCGGGCATACCGCAGTTGCCTAGTCCTATCACCCCACCTTTGCGGTCAAGGCGCACCCGTTGCGGGCTACAATGATGCGCCAGCATTGGGTTATCCATTCTGTTCTGCACTGGCACCTATCCAGGCTTCTCTATTGATTTTATAATTTGACTTTTGGTCGAGTTATCACCACTCTGTATCAATACCATCGTTTTGATATGGCAAGCGTATGCTCGCTTGCATTTACGAAACTGGCGATAAGCCCATCCACAGGGGAGGACCTGTTACATCCTACATCGCCACGCCCACATGGATCATTTAGACACGAAATAGCAACCCGGGAGACGACGGACTTGCCGCAGCATTTCTCGGCTTTCGGCGTCATCATCGCTTCAGCTGTGCGCAATGGAGATCTACAGTCATACTAGGTTACAACATAAAGATCTTAAAGTCATCCATCCTGGGAGCGCTTTCTGCCGTGCCAGATACCTCGTTTGCGCCTTGGGTCACCCTTACGACATAACTCGCCGTAGGGCCAGTGAAGACAGACCTTGATCGTCAGCTTCTCATGATTCTTACATATTCATAGGAAATCACAAGTGGCGGCGTTGGAGATCGGGCCATCGCGCGCATGACTCGTCCGGCCTCACCCGCGGGTCCCCCTTTCCTCTCAGAGTATATCGAATGGAATTTTACAGGTTCTAGAGACCCTCGTCAGCTAACGTGCCCAGGATCCGCACCACGTCATTGCATTGCTCCTTTCAGGTCTGGTGCAACACTTAGCCAGAACTGCCTTCAACTCCCTCTTTGACGTTAGGGAATCTTCCTCGAGCACAGAGACGTCACCTGTCACATCGCACTTCTGTTCGAGCATTTTGAAGTTTTCGTAGGTGACTGGGACCCTTTGGGGCTCATCGATTCAAACGAGTTCTCAGAGGCTTGCATGAGCGATATAAGATTGCAGCGTTAGGATGGCCGTGTAGAGTCCAGTTAGCGAGCCCAGGAACACGAAGATCTTTCACCACGGGTGCGAGATAAAAGCCCGAGAGTGCTCGGTATCGTTGGCCGGCTCTGAGTCGGTGTAGCCATGTTCGGCTACACAAGAGGCCACCATTTATGCCTGTAAGTGAGGCTATCGGAGGGCCTGGAGAGTGTTGAGAAACGACGATAACAAGGGCTAGAACCCAGGCAACTTCCTACGTTTCTTCAGCTTTTGCTTACCGTCTGCTGCCAGTGCCCTGGGGCGGCGCGGGTCTGGGAATGTCTTTTGCCTGGCCTAATGACGAGCACACAGTCGTTCGTTCTCCTTCAAGTTGCCTTTACCACAAAACTTTAAATAATTATGTAACCGGATTACTATATCTTATCGATTGACCATAATTGACTCATTCCCACCTTGGTTGCACTGATACGACAAAATTGTGTCGCTGGACTACCCTTGACCCGCAACATCAAGTAACAACTACACCGGAAAGAAACAAATACCAACAAAATGACATTAGACGTAACCAGTTTCATCGACAACAAAGGGGGGAATTCGGAGGAGATTCGCGAGTCGCAGCGCAAGCGCGGTCACTCAGTGGAAGTCGTGGATGAAGTCATTCAGATGTACCAGGACTGGGTGAAGAGTACGTTAAATAAGCCTCAAAGAGCGTGCACATTTACGCATACGCCCTCCAACAGTTGATTTCGAGGCTAATGGCTTGAGTAAACAGTCGAACGCGTTACAAAAGCAGATCGGTCTTAAGAAGAAGGCATGGGTGTCTGTACAAGTGCGGCGCAAATGCGATTGACTTGTCACAGGCAAAGGAGAATGCAGACGATCTCCTCACAGAGAAGAGGGCTATTGACGCCCAGGTAGACGCAAAGCGAAAAGACGCGCGAGATGCCGAACTTGCTATGCGTCACAGAGCAGGCACGATTGGCAATATCGTGCACAAGGGCGTCCCTGTGAGCCAAACAGAGGTATGCTGATCATCCATGCATGTTTCTCGCATTTTAACACTATCCAGGATGATAATGTTACACTCAGGACATGGCACCCTGAAGGGCCTAACGGCCAAGTGGAGAAGAAGACAGATATCTTGGCACACCATGAAGTTCTACTCAGGCTAGACGCAATGGACCTCGAACGGGGTGCGTGGCTCCTGTTCACCTTGGTTTCTTTCTCAACAATCTTTGTAGGGGCAAAGATCTCGGGTCACCGTGGCTATTTCCTCACAAATGATGGTATCGACCTCAATCAAGCACTCATTTCGTACGGGCTCGATTTTCTGCGGAACCGGGGGTACAGGAAGATTCAGCCTCCGTTTATGATGAACAAGGATGTCATGGCGAAGACTGCCCAACTGGATCAGTTTGACGAAGAGCTCTACAAGGTGCCGCATTTCCTGGACTTTCCTTTGCGCCTCCGTAATCCTCCTGCGTATACAGGTCATTGGGAGCGATGACGAAAAGTACCTTATTGCTACATCGGAGCAACCTATCTCGGCATTCCACTCGGATGAATGGTTCGAGAATCCTGAGAAACAGCTTCCGATCAGGTACGCAGGCTATTCAACGTGTTTCCGCAAGGAGGCTGGTTCGGCTGGCCGTGACATGTGGGGCATCTTCCGTGTGCATCAGTTCGAGAAGGTCGAACAATTCTGCATTACTGAGCCAGAGAAGTCGTGGGATATGTTCGATTCGATGGTCGCTGCCTCGGAGGAGTTCTACCAGAGCCTCGGGATCCCGTACCGTGTCGTGGCAATCGTTTCGGGCGCCTTAAACCTCGCGGCATCGCAAAAATATGACCTCGAAGCATGGTTTCCCTTCCAAGGGGCATATAAGGAACTCGTTTCGTGCTCGAATTGCACGGATTATCGTACGTAATTTCTGCCGTGCATCTTTCAATTGTATGCGCTAACGCGTCGCGATAGAGAGTCGAAGGCTGGAGATCCGTTGCGGGCTGAAGAGCAAGGAACAAGCTCGAAAAGTCTACGTGCATATGCTCAATGGTACACTCTGTGCTACCGAGCGTGCTTTGTGCTGTCTAGTCGAGAATTACCAAACCCCCGAAGTGCGTCCGGATGACCTCGAGCAAGGAGCCGATACTGACATTGCCCGTAGGGCTTACGAATCCCGGAAGTCCTTCGGCCGTATATGCAAGGCCGTGATTTCCTTCCTTGGACGAAAGAATTACCCAAGAACTTGCAGCGCAAACAGGTTTAAGGACGGGACGAATTGTTGGAAGGGTTTAATGTGCGAGTGCCCGCTTAGAAGTCCATTTATTAATGTACCCTAGTTGCGCCGCAGCTCCTCGCATAGGCTAGAAATTTTCTGAGAATTCCGAGATCGGTTGCCAGTGCAAGATAAAACTTTATGATGGCGTCAAGGATGCTGCATGACTACAGTATTCGAAGGGAGAAGTTCTCAGCTGCAATTGACTCTGGCCTCCGGGGGACGGTATGCTGAATGAAAAGGAGGAACTCTCCCCGTTCTGTACGATCGTCGTCTCAAAGCAACATGCTCGACTAGCAGTGCCAGAAACAGGCGCTCATGCAGAACAGGGAGAGAGCCTCTTTCAGGCAGCACAGTCTCCCCACGGAAAAAAGGAGAAAAATGAAGGCGGGAAGTACCATTGAAGCCTAGGAGGAGAACGTTCGTATAATTCATGGTGGTCGTCATGCAATAAATAGTCATGTCCTACTATGCTGCGGCCCAAGGACGACTCGGACAGACTCGTCCACGGGCCCGAGCCAGATGTAAACCCCGCCGCTGAGTTTATAATCCCACGTGGCAATGACGGCGTCGCCGACGAGGTGTACGGTCGGTCGTATAATTAGTACTTGTACTTGATTCAAGTCAGATCATGAAGTATTTTTCCACTCGAGGTGGAGATGATCTTCTTACCTTTGAAGAGGTCAATCAATCACTCTTTTTTCATCATCCACCGCGTTCTGAACACCCTCCGGCCTGCTTTAGGCCGTCTTGACCGGTCTTGCACCCAATGGTGGATTGTACATCCCGGAACACATACCGTCTCTGCCCCGGAACTGGCAAGAGGAGTGGAATTCCTACTCCTTCGTCGATCTTTCCGTTGCAGTGCTCTCTCTTTACATATCGCCTGACGATCTCTCGGGCGATGAGTTGCGCGCCCTCGTGAACAGATCTTATAGCACATTCCGGCATCCCGATATCACACCTGTGGTGCAGCTCAACGACAATGAGTTCATCCTGGAGCTCTTCCATGGTCCTACCTTTGCGTTCAAAGACGTGGCACTGCAGCTCCTAGGCAACCTCTTCGAGTTTTTCCTTGTAAGGAGAAACTCACGCAAATCGCCCGAAGAGCAGCCGGAAAGTCTGACCGTGGTAGGTGCCACTAGTGGCGACACGGGCAGGTGCGTACTGCATGAAGATATAGGGCTATGTACTTGACAACGCGTGGGGCGTAGTGCCGCTATCTACGGCTTAAGGGGAAAGAACAATGTCTCCATATTCATCTTGCACCCCAAGGGTCGCGTTTCACCCGTGCAAGAGGCACAGATGACAACCGTCACAGACCCTAACGTGCACAATATCGCCGTGAGGGGTACATTTGATGCCTGCCAGGTATGTATTGCATGTGGCTAATGGAGGTGCCCCTCGCTGAGTATGGTCCTCCTTTAAGAATATTGTGAAGGCGCTATTTGCAGACAAGCCCTTCAACGAGAAGTATCACCTCG
>QLOZ01001044.1:0-65846 GCA_003314065.1 Lactarius sp. MG50
AGTGCCGACAGTGCCTGATGAAATGTGCCAGAGAGTGCCAGAGCTGTGTGCCATCACCATTCGGCACCCGGCACTTTTGGGCACGCACCAAACACGATGAATAGTAGTCCCGTGTGATCGACGTGCGATTCGGCAGTCACGACTTGTCACGACTTGTCATGGTTTGTCGCGCCATGTGACAACCAGCGTGACTTTGAAGACAAACCCGCAAAAAAGGGATCTCCACATTTTCCCTATCGATTTTGTTCGTTCAAGTTCAGTCATGTGTATATAGTATAAAAGTTAAGTCCTATCCGGTGGATGATGTTGTAGAAATGAATTTGAGCTCAGTAGAACCAAAGAGCCGAAATGTAGGCCGTTCACGGAATGACCGTAACGCATAGTCTCGCTCGGACCGGAGGTGATAACTTACAGGATGGTGATTGGAGGATCTCTCATAGAATCTGATTCGATTCCTGAAAAATCCTCTCACATGCGTATCACTCCTCCGACAACTGCCAGCTTAGTAAGTTATACAATACTGCTCACTTGACTCGCCAAATGTTTCGTCAATTATGCATCATATTGGAGAAATCCCATTTTGAGCCTGGAATGCCCTGTAACGCTGGTGCAATCTATAATCAAATGGAGACTGAAAACGCATTGCTTGCAGCGAGTTTTGGACCGGTGTTGGGATGTGTCCGACAGACCGGCAATGATAAGATAAGATAAGATGATATTCGTTTATTATGTAACGCGTAGGAATGCTCTTAAGGAGCACGCCCTCATATAGGGGCGAATGATATTGTCTGGTCCCGTTCTAACTACTTCGCGCCCCCGTATCCTCTGTATCACTAGAACCGGTCCCCTTTTTCGATACTTTCAATCATAGGGTTTCGGCAGCTCATGCCGAATTTTGTTCTCGCACTAAAATTATATAATCTTTACCAGTATTTCGACGCTACAGTAACCCCAGATTTGGAAAGATAAATCATATCCGAATAATTTCATTTTCACTTAACTATGAACTCCGCAGTCTGGAGTGAGACGTAGGTGTCAGCATCGTGTTTGGTGCGTGCCCAAAAGTGCCGGGTGCCGAATGGTGATGGCACACAGCTCTGGCACTCTCTGGCACATTTCATCAGGCACTGTCGGCACTGGCACCTGGCACCTGGCGCCTGGCACTGGCACTTTGGGCACCTGGCATTTCCGTCATGTTTGGTGTCCGGCAGCATATAAACCCACTGGCACTAACGACCGGCATCCCATCCCCTCGGAATATGATCCCTCTAGTCGGTCAACGCACAATCAGCCAGCCAGACCCTCGCGGGCCCGTTCAAGGTATTTGCCTCTGTGTTGTTAGGCTTGTATAGGTGACACCCCAGCTCCGGGAGAGCGAGAGCGAGAGGTAGCAGCCATCTTCTGACGGCGAGAGCTTTTTCCAGCTCGAACTCCTAGCTATGTCTGCTCCCGTTCTGCCTGCTCCCGTTCTTACACTCTTAGCCCAGGTGCCCTGATCCAAACACGTGGCCCAGACGCTTGGATGGCCGCTCCCGGCCGGCCAGAGTCACATAATCCGCGGCGTCCACTCTTGTCACAAGTTTTTCCACGATGAGGTAATTCTTTTATGTTTTTCCTCGGTGTCCGTCCCAGCTTCCGGCCGGGCCCGCTATTTGTCACCATCCTTTTTCACCGGTTCGTGACCCGGGGCCTTGCACAATCACCCCTCCTCACGCACCGTTTCCTGCCTCTGATCGCGCAAAGTGTTTCACCTGCCGTCTTCTCCGTTTTTCTAACACGCGATTCACGGGCTGAGCAGGCTTTGCAAACACGCCCCCTACATGTTTCCCTCAGCTCTGTTTCTACCTACCTACTAACACGAGCACGCAAAGAGTGCGACGTCTTTAGCCCTCCGTTATCACTTTCGGCGGACATAGGACTCAGGGGCTGAGTAACGTTTTCCCCACTCTCCGGCCTGAACAATCTCCTTGCTATCCTTTTCAAGTCAACCTAAATGGGGCATCACCACGCCGTTCAGCCGTGGTCTACACTGTCTCGCTTGTCCACTCATGCCATAATATCAACGACGTGTATTCCGCGTCCCTAATGCCCCCGGAACCAAAAATACGCCACTGCCTCGCCCTCGTGCCACTCCATCCAACATCGATCCACCGCGCGAGGTTCCTGTGCCTGCAGCTAGATCTGCACCCGAATAAGCGTCCAATCTTGTCAGGGGGTTCAAGGCAGCCGTAACTTCAGTTCTTGAAGCGTCGCAGCCGGCCGGGGACCCGCACATAATGGGAGGACGCAGGACTGCGATTCAGGTCCATCCAGCCCGTCTTGTGTTCGCCTGCCACACGGTTTTCACGTTGGCGCGTCGCGTGTTGCACCTTCAATGATGGACGCAGATATTGGCTTCTCAATTATGTTTCGCTCCAAGAATGCCATGTTGATGTCGCGTTGCGCCGACTTTATTTATATCAGCACCTTTCCTCCTTGCACTCCTTGAACAGATTTTCAGATATCCCTTACTGTCGGTCCACACACCCTACATACCTCTTTCCTATTCCAAGCTACCATATTTTTGGAACACCCCGACCACCTTTCTATCCCGCACTCCGAGTTGCACGGGGAGCCTGAACACGCTTAAATGGCCCAGGAGCATGCTGACAGGTCACCGACGGGCCTGCCGCAGCCCTCGACTCGGCAGAAATACAAGAATTGGTGGTCCAATTTGCTGGATGCGCTGAGGGTATTTTTTCGCAGCGAGCGCAAGGAGAGCATGCGCAAGGGTTGGATATAGGCGTTGGGCCCAACATTCAAGCCCTTCTTCATGATTGCTCACCCTTCATGGAAATCGAACCCCCTCCCTTTTTTTTTTCTCTTCCCCTTGAATCTCTCAGCACATCTATGCATGCCGTTCGCATCACCCTAATACCACTTTTCCCCTTTCGGCTCCGTCTCGTTTTTCTTCCCCTTGAATCTCCCAGCACACATGCATGCATGCCGTCCGTACACCAGCCTTCCTTCCACGTTCACCCTAATACCCACTTCCGTTCCCTTGGCTCCTATCATTGGGTCCGCATATTGACTATGTGAAAAAAAAATTTGCTCAGAGCCCCAAATTCCCCGCGAGCACATCACCGCTGATGCAGAGGTACGTTTCATTGTTATCCCATTACGTTGCTTTGATAATCACACCCCCAGCTCGTTCAGACCCCTATCCCGAGCCCAACATCCTCATCTGCAACCTTCTTTACCCCACCCGTTCTGGGTATGTTGGGCAGGAAGAGGAGAACAGGAACGCAAAGCGTGGGCAATGGCGTTGACCAGGGAGACAAGGATATACGTAAATTATGATCGTGCTCTATGTCGTTTCTTCCTTCCCTCCCTAAATTTCTTCTCTACCCACACCCGGCGTATGCATGCACATTATTCACAAAGGACGACGTGATGGAGCGTTGGGGAGCGGAAGAACTTTGAAGTCGATACTGGGCGAGGACCTCATCGTTAGCCTTGGCCGGCTTCCCGTCCTTTGTCACGGTGCCACATGATACATGACGCTACGCTCACCGGGGTGCCCTCTGGGCAGCTGGGGCAGGCACCTTGGCAGAAAATGAGTAGGAGGGTGTCACTTCTGTTGTTGTTGGTTATGTTAGTGATGTCCTCGGCTAGGCGCTTTCTGTCCTCTGTGTGGGACGTCGGGGCAGATGCGTAGGTTGTCGTTGGGGGGAAAGTGTGTCCATGGCCCGTGTTTGTAGCTGGCCGGTCGTCTCGCCTGATGAGGGGCGAGATTGACTAGCCTGGTCAGCGGGGTGGATGGAGTTGGGTGAGGGAGGGGGATGTGGCCTTCAAGCTCAAGGGGGTCGGGGGTACACCAGAGGGGACCTAGGCGCTGGATGAGTTGCGAGGCGGGCATAGTAACGTATTTTCCTTGCGTCTTTTTTCAGTTGACGCAGTCCCGCGTCCACCGTCGCTTGCACTTCTTTCTTTATCCCCTAGCCTTCCGATGTCATTTGCCTCTCCGTGGTGCCTTCCCTTTCCTTTCCTCCCCCTTTCCCACGGCAGCATCTCCCCACTCCAGCGCGGCCTCTTCCCACGTTCGTTCAACATTTTTTCTCCTGTCCTTGACGGGTGCACCCACCCCCTAGTTTCTATCAAGGGAGATCCCCTCCACACTTCTATGGAACACGCAACAACAGTGGAACGCATAGGGATGATGACGTTCCCTCTGGATTGCAGTTATGTACGTGCTTTACCTAGCTTACTTCACAAAGACATACTACGTTTTCCATTCGAGTTGCTATTGACAGGATTGATGAGTACACCTCCCAAGTGCCACAAGCATAGCAACCTTCGCCTTAAAATGAGCTACAGACGGTCTGCCGATATTCACTTGCTGGCATGAAGGTACGATCGTCAGGAAAGGAAGACAACAGCTTCCTCAAGAATGGGGAAATAACCAGCGAACGACAGTATCCACAAAGTCGGGAAAATGCAGTGCAATCGACTCATACCATGGGGCTGACGGCGTCATCGGTCCCAGGTCCTCCAGTAATATCAGACGACATGACGATGCAGCATAGCATCATAACGTACCTATCCTCTACGCCATAATGACAAATGATGATATAGAGATCACCATTGGATTCGGGGTGTATAAGTGATGTCCGTCATTACAAAACCATGCAAACCGTGACGACAGGCCCATGGATCACGGGCTAGTGACACTACATGATGCTGCATTTCAGACATCGGATTTAGCAAACCTTGAATAAGAACTGTTCGAAACAGATGTGTAGGCTAGGTAGTCCTATGCTGGTGAAGAGCCTGCGCCTCCTGTGGATTCGGGTCCTACACAAAGCGGTCACGGATACGCATCGTCCCCAGTCTTCGGTATGCTTGCCGCCACCCCACCGAATTTCTACACCAGAGTAGAAGCTGCAATACCTAAGTCAGGTGGGGTTGTAGTTTGTCCTCGATTTGGTTGTCTCCGGGCCATCACAGATGTCGACAGGCATGGTGCGCACCATGTCTACCATGCGCGAGTTGTCCACGACAACCGCGATGTTGAACCCCTAGTATACCCGATGACTTGCTTGCACCCACGTTACTCACCTGAATCACCTCCTTAACCCGTGTACGGTACGTCTATATTTATAAAGGGATCCAGATCGGATGGTGGGCGTACTAGTACCAGCCTACTCGGACTTTTCCAAGGTAACAATGTATATTGATTAATTTCTAAGATGTTCCGCCTCCGCCTCCACTTCGCCCGCGCCGTTGCCGTGATAAGGCATGCCACAAATACGGCGTGTTCCGTTATGACTGCCGCTACGCAGGCACCTATTGAGCGGCGCTCGCGGCCACCTTGATCACTGCCGTGCGGTACCACGCTTTGCCCATGTCCACCACCTCGACTGCACCTTATTGGGGCGTGGCCGCCTCTTTGTGCGAGGCGACCGGCGCTCGTCCCAATCACACCTTCCACTCCCGCTACCTGCATCGGTTCGGTTCGGGCGTGCTCGCCCCTCCGTCGTCGCACTGGATCGGGATCGTGCAGGCCTCTCCACACCACACTCACTACTCAACGTAGTACGCTTGCCACATGGTTCCCCCACTCTCTCCAGAGTCCGTGACCACGGCTCCACCTGTTTGGATCTGCTCACAGATTTCGACGAATCGGACTGATGCAAAAGGTATTCGTCGGCTTCGAGTGCGCCATTGATGTTAATAGCCATGATGTCCGACACAGATTCGTCAATACCCGGCATATTCCCTAGCCGAGCGGGGGGCAGGAAGCTTACAAGAGCATGGGTCACAGATCTGACTTCCTCTGGCCGGACGTGACCTCGAGCGAGCAATGTAGGTGCCTGACATGGAGACGGAAACCCGTGCCACCCTTGGAGGTGAACTAGAAGCAATCGTTCTCACAATTTTCGTACTCGTCAACTTCCACGACCAGGTGGTTAGATGCCCGGTTCCGAGACGCAAACAGACCGAGGTATTCAAGTTTCCGGTATTATCACACAATTATACTCAGGTCAAAGAGGGGGTATGACGACGACGGGACGACACAAAACGACAGTCAATTTCCAGCAATCTGAAGACAGCAAGGAGGCGCCTTCCGCCATCCATCCGTGCCAGCGACTCGAAAAGCTACCAAAAGTAACCGAATCCAGGCTCTTCTCTGAAGGCGACCTCAATGCAACTTACGAGTATCGCAGAAATTTCGGGAATTCAGTCTTGCTGGGTCACAGTTTCGGTGGGAGGAAGGGTGCTCTAGAAGCGGGTTCATCTAACATATAGTGACTTAGTTGTTGCGCAATGGCATGGCAGACCCATCTGAGCATTACATTTTTCTTTATTTCAAGTATAACATCTGGAAGTCCACCACACTAAATGCAAATGATACATAACATGGTCTCAGGTCTCGGATAGATGTGCATAGGGAGTAAGATAGAATGAGGTCGTTTGGATTGAGTGGAGGAAAGTGTCAATCGAGAAGCGGGAAGAAAAGAAACGAAAATAGGAACGTCTACGCGCCAAATCAAAGATAGAACATACTGTCGCTCAAATTGGGATGAAACCCATCGCCCCACGCACGCTGTGCGGCCTCGAATACCCGATCCTCCGCTGCCTTGCGCCGCCACCGTTCCCTTCAGCAAGGAGGAACTCGTGGATCTAGTAGCGCGCGCGCTCGCACAAAATGTCGGCATAGGACGCGGGCGGGACGAGGGTGACCGCCTTGGTGGCGCGGGCGCGGGCGTAGAGGTAGCTCGCCGAGTGTATGCCCCGCTGCACGTCGTCCGCCCCGAGCTCAGACTCGTCGTACAACACCGCATAGTGCGTCGACTTGACAGTGCCGAGGAGCCCCGCGTGCGCCTGGAGGTAAAAGTCAAAATCGAGCACGGACGTCACGCCCTTGTCGACAACGGTTCCCGGGCGTGTATTGCCGTTCTTGCGGCGTAGGCGGAGCCAGTCGGGAAGAACCACGCGTTGTGCCGTTTGCCGCGGACGACTATGCTTAGTATTGGGTGGTAATTGCGATTCTCGGGGGTCGATGGGTCCGAAGCGCTGCGAAGATTTGGGGCAATTCGTCTTCGAGAATCTCCTCATATTGACCTATAGGATACCAGCAACTGAGTACGACTATGAGTGTGGTTTTGAGAGACAAGCCATACCCGGATACGCCATCGCGAAAGACATCATGCGCTCAGTTAACACTTTCGAGTGCTGGCGGTATGCCTGCAGCCGTTCCACAATCATATCTCTAAGGGTAGTCCTTTTGATGACCTACAGTCGAATCAGTCGACGATCCAATCCACGCAGCGCTTCACTCACCTCTCACCTACTCTTCTGGAGACGAAGACTAGCAGGAAACTGCACAAAATTACCGGAAACACACACCCCGAAGGCCTCCAGCACAGGTGTGCCAGGGAGCTGCACGATGACATGGCAACAGTGTACTTGAGCTCTTGATGCGTACTCTCGGTCTCAACGGCCCAGCATGGTTGATTGTCGAGTGATTGTCGATTGTCGATGACAAAATTGTTGTATGTGGCGGTCTTTCCGTGGAATAAAGACAGGGCCTTAAAAAAACGGAATCGGGTTTATGGGGAAGCAGAGAGAGGAAGAGCCCTGTGTGCAAACAAAGAAAAAAGAGGTCAGACTCGCCTGGTCAAGGGAAAGTGCTGGGGTGGGTAGGTTAGAGAGAAGAGGGTTGGGTATTGGATACTTTCCGTCGCTTGTTCGTCGTGGAACGAACGTGTTGTCCGAGACACGCCGCGAAATGGTAATATAGGGTGTGTACCAGGCAGGAGCGCCCAGGCTCAACTGAGTGGCGTACTGGATATGATCGGAGACGGAAGCTAAATCTGGCTTCCATTTTCCTAGAGGCTCCATATGCATCCCCATGTTCGGTCACAACCTTTCCTATGAGTGCGGTGTTTCTGCATACAACTCCCTTTCCTCCCCCCCTCCGCACGAGTCCGAGTCGTTGGACGGGTTTGAGGGCCTCGTCCTCATTCCATGGAGAGGCAAGATCGCACTGCCGACGGATTCAGTATGACCAATGATACCGAGCCCACGAAGATTGATCAAGCATCCCTTTGGTCCCAAAGCCAGTATCACAGCAAAAGGGCACGATACTACCCTGCCATCGGTATGCCGCACGAGACTCTTACGCCTACGATTGGACCTGCACCTGATGAAACCTTCAGGGCCGTAACTCCAGCTGCTGAAGCCGCACCGGCTGTCAATGCCCAGGTCACACCAAGCTTGCAAGAGGCAGAGGGCCACGACCCCACCACATCACTCTAATAACCAGGCGCGGCAGCCCATCTAGGCCCCTATCCGAGTATGCGTCCAACGTACCGATCGGCATTCGTCCTATCCATACAAATCCTCCTGGTACGTCATCTCAAGTTCCATCGTCTTGGCCGCTACCAGGAGGACCACTGGTGGAGGAAGGTGCTCGCTGCGATATTCATGGAGGCAGGGCCATGGAAAGAAGCTGCCCCTGCCACGGCCAAGGAGGCCAAGGCCGCTGCTGGGCTCACATGCACCCGAGCCGGGACCACTTAGCGAACCACAAGTTGCACCTGCGAGCCTGAGGTAGTTGTTGCCCTCCCTATTAATGAGGAATCTACACCTGCTGCTGACCGAGAGTCTGCAAAGTCCAAGGCACTATCCCTATTTCTGCAGCTAGGCCCCCCTCCTGCCGCTGCTCTCGTCCCCAGTCTTCAGTACGCTTGTCGTCACCCCACCGAATTCCTACATCAGAGTAGAGACCACTCTACCTACCTTGCGCAGTTATCTGGGTTGTAATCCTCTATTTGGTTGTCTCCGGGCCATCACAGATGTCGACAAGCACGGTGCACACAATGTCTATCATGCGCGAGTTGTCCACAACGGCTGCGACGTCGAACTCCTATACCCGACGACTTGCTTACGCCCTTGATACGTCACACGTGTTTCAGTCAGACTCATTCACTGAATCATCTCCTTACTCGTTATACGTCTATATTTATACAGATACACAGACCCCGATCGATAGTGGCCGTACTAGGACCAGCCTATTTGGACTGCCCAATGTAACAACGTATATAGCTAAATGTCCATTCTTTTCACTTCCAGCCAGCGCTATCAAAGACGTTCTACCGACACTCCGCCTACGCCGCTGCCATAATAGGGCATGCGACAAATACAGCGTGTTACTCTATGGTCTCCGCCACGCACGCACTCGTTCAGCGGCGCTCGTGGCCACCTTGATCACTGACGTGCGGTACCACGCTCTGTCCATGGCCGCCACGTCGACCGCATCTTTTTGACGCCCGTGGTTACCTCTTCGTGCCAGACGACCGGGACTCGTCCCAACCACACCGGGTCCCACGCCTGTACCAGTTCGGTTCGGGCGCGCTCGCCCCTCCCTCATCGCGCAGGATCGGGGCCCCGCAGCCCTCTATACGACACACTCGCTACTAAACGGACGCCTATCTCGTAGCTGCTCCGCTCTCTTCGCAGAGTCCGCGACCGCGGCTGCACCTGTTTGGACGCGCTCACCTTCACCTCTCCCTCACGCTGTTCTTTGTTCCTTCTAGGAATCTCTCCGGATTATTGCCACGCAGCACACACTCGTTCAACGGCATCCACACCCGCCTCCTCATGCAGTTTAGGTGCCGTGCAGTCAAACTTATACGGTTATACCTTGGCTAAGTTACCTCAACTCAGCTCTGTTACCTATTTCGGGCAGTTTTTATTTAGTTTTCTCAAGCTGATGCATAAAATACACAACCATGAACACTACTAGCTCATGACCGTACGTGGAAACGTGTCGTCACGACGTTGCAGGGTTTGACAGTGAAAGCAAATGTAGCCGAATTTCAGGCTCGACCAAACATAAGTGCACGTGATTCCACTATCGACTCGGAAGGCTCAATGTTCTCAACGCCTCAACATCCGCACTCCGCATAGACTCTATCCACTGATGCATTTCGATCACTTATTACCGATCAACTTGAAGATCCCCGTTCCTGTACTGTAATCCAATTGGTCCGCATCGCTGCTGCCACCTCTGCCTCTACCTCCTCTGGTATCCTCGCTACACACTTGTCTCCAGAAAAACACCGCATACGACTCAGGGAGACACAAACATTCCCCTCGATGGCTGAGACAATCTTACTGAATTATGTGCAGTTTCATCTTCCTTTTCACTCTCGGCTTGATTTGCTTCGATACAGGCCATGTGTCGCTGTCTAAAATCGTTCAGGCTGGGACAGTCACACCCCTACTCTATGCCGCCTCATCTCAGATCGGCTGTCGACGACTGTGGCCACCACGGCATGCGTCGCGGGTGTATGGCCAGACTATTCCCGCCCTGTCTCAGTTTGACACAGCCGGTGACGATGAGGACGACCCTCGTACGTGCCACAACCGTGGGGCAGCGCTGTCTACGATCTCTAGACTATCGGGCCGCTCCAAAGATCCAATGTCGATGACGACTACCGCACGCGCTATGAGGGTGGTGTGGGGCCCCATCCTCCCTGTGTTAGTTTCGGGGTGACCAGTGATGGCGACGATGTGACGTTGGACCTTTCCCGTGTCGGGACAACGACTACAGTGACCACGGAATGTTGCACGAACGGCGCAGTGCCATCGACCTGTCGGGCTATTGGATACTCACGACGACAACAACGACCGCATAGACTATGAGAGCCTGAGCGGTGCGGAGCACCTCGCCTCGGCTTCCGAGCAGCTGGTGACAATAGCGCCGATAGTAACCCCTCGCTGATGAGATGTGGTGCTTCCATCGAAGTACACACTCCGTCAACGATTTTCGCACCTCCACCCCATCTTTCAAGAATGGCCATGTGGTGTTTGTGTTTTTGCATTCTGACAACCGTTGCTTCCTTTATTAGTCTCCCAGGTCAACGATGTATCTGCTCGCTTGACTGAACATGGTTATCGCAGATTGTATAAATTCAAATTTTGGCGTTAATCACGAGAGACTCGGTATGTGAACACGTTAACGAGCGCGGCGTATGCATGCGACAAGGAATGACATGAGACCATGGACGTGAGACTGAGATAACACAATAATAGCCGCCAGCAGGTGTAAGAAGGGGGGCAAGAGGCAAGAAAAAGTATGAGATGGTACAGCAGGCCCCTATGTTTCGTGAGGGAAAGGATGATCATCAAGTATCGGCCTCAACCCACGCTTAACCATTGATCCCGGTAGGGCGGAGCCTAACAGCCTGTTGGCAAATCCAGACAGTGCATGTGTACTTTCTCTGATGATCGCATAATGCAAACACTCAGTGATTCATATATGAAGCCTTTCTCACGACGTCACTGGTTTTGCAACGATGAATGTCATGCATGTACGCTGAATTTAGTGGAGATAGACTCAGAGGAAGACGGGAGAAAGGAAGGGCAGTATCTAATAACACCGATCCTCCCATCACCGCCCAGTCCGTTGAGTAAGTTAGAAGGCAGAAGGGGAAGGCGGAGAGCAGGGGTCGTCAGCAAGTGTGTGTCAAGAGAGCAGAGAAAGTGTTGAACGCAGGAAGAGATTGCGCCAGAGTGAGGGATCGTGTCGTAGGAAAAAGAGAACGTACGGTACACATGGACAGAAGGGCCTTGGGGGGTTACATGCGGACGGAGGATGTGAGGCAGTCGAAAATGGAAAGGAAAGGGTAGACAGGCGAGGCAGCGAGGGAGAAAAGTAAAAGTATCGTGGTGGAAAGAGAAGCAGAGAGTATGGGAAGATTAAAGGATAAAGGAAGAAATCAGAGCGACGGTGGACAGGGACTGCGTCAAAAAAAGAAAAGAAAACACGCTATGTGCAGAAAGATATCGAAGGAACGACGGCATACCAGTCAGTCAATCCCCTGAGGGTGTACAGAGTCACAATTCATAGAGATTCAAGCGAACGCGTCGCGCCGGACGACAATATGGCAATTTCTCAAATGGGAGGGACACACAGTGATGCCAGCAGGACCGTGATCGTCAATGTGGGAGGGGCGAAGGGGCTGGAGAAGCGGGGAAAGGAGGAGGCAAGCTAGAAAGGAAGACGCATCGAACGGAATAACTGGACCGTGACTCCGGGGTGCAGCAAGGGGAGTGGCGGCAGTTGGCCAGTTTCCGCACCGTGTCACGTCCTCAAAACGGTTTAGCGCAAATTAAGCGAAACTTTAGACGCTCGTTCGTCACGAACGCGTTCATCACCATTTCAATCTCAGAACTGTCTTTTTTTAGTCATCAATGCCCACATAGAGTTCTTTTTTAAAAACTTCGCTTACTTAAGATATAATAGTTAGTTTTTCCCAATATCACTTGTTGGAATATAACACCGAAAATATACAAATTGAAGATTATCTAATACAACTACTAGAAAAAGAGCGACGGAACCCCGTGCGAGGTACGCAGGCGCGTTCCTGGCGGGCACGGCTGGGTTCGCGTGCGCCGGGGCTTCGGTAGCGCTAACCCTCACCCTGCTCCGGAGGTGGGGGTGGGGTGGGTTCGCCGCGCGCCGGAGCAGCGTGCGCCTCGGGGGACAGAGAGCGGAAGGGGAGGGAGGAATAGGTCGCTTCTTCGCGAGCGGAAGCGGAAGCGGCGCGTCCGGGGGGGGCTGTGGTGCCCGAGGTGCGCGAGATTGTGGGAGCACGCGTCGGGGGTTGCCGGCGTCGCTAGGGTCCGGGCGTGTGCGGGGCGTGGCTGCACGGCCCGATTAATAATACACTTCTGACTAATGAGGGCCCTAACTTAGAAGTCACATCAACATTCCTACTTATATAGGCATTACTTCATTAGATCTTGCAAGCACGTTTGGTGCAACGGTGAAACTGTCTAACTAATTCCGCATCACGTGAGTGGGTCGAGAGTTCGAATCCCAGTCTGATAGTTTTATTGTTTGAGTATGTAAGCAACGAATGCCACTAGCAACTGCCTGTTGATTAGTAATTATTAACTCGGGACGGAAAAAGAATATTTGTATGTTTTTGGTGTTATATTCCAACAAGTGATATTGGGAAAAACTAACTATTATATCTTAAGTAAGCGTAGTTTTTAAAAAAAGAACTCTATGTGGACATTGATGACTAAAAAAAGACAGTTCTGAGATTGAAATGACAGCGAACGCGTTTGTGACGATGAGCGTCTAAATTTGCACTAAAATTTGCGCTAAACTACTTTGAGAGCGTGACTGGTTGCGGAAAGGCACCAACTCCCTTTCTTTGGTTCTGTGATGTGACTGAGTCGCTAAGATCCGGTTCGTGTCAGATCTTAGATACCATAGACCATGTTCATGTTCACTTCACGCGATCGCACGGTCTGTTGAATCTGCCATCTGGTCTTTGCTCAAGCGGATAATCCAGTTTGGTCCTGCCTAGATCACGTTCATGTTTGGCCCCGGTACATCAAACTATTATGGTAAATCACGCCCAACACCAACACGGGCAGTGACAACCATGGCAGGGCCAACGGGCAACAACGGCTCGGGAGGCGAATGCCTCCCGAGCTGGCTGGGCTGAGAACATCGTGCGACAAGTTGGACATCGCACGCCGACATACTATGGTGACGAAGGTGGTCTCGTTGGGACTACAATAAGTGGGCAGGTATGCTAGGAAAGCCAGCCATCGGCGCTGCTGTCGAAAGCGAAGGGTGTGCCAACAACATAGCAATTTGACTCTAGTAGTGTAATCGTTTGGATCACTCTTGTCTTTCCTGTGCCACCTTTGCCGTACAAAATCATGCGTAATGGATAACGAGTCGAGGACTGCGGTGTCATGATTGCTGACTATTTCATAAGCACGAAACTGCCTGCCTGCCGTTGAACTCATGCAGACCGGTCGAGGGCATCGCCATTTCTGACGACATTTTTCATTTCCATTTTGCAGCAGCAAGGTCTCTGCCAACGGAGTTGGCGTTTCTAGTACCGAACGGGCCTTTCATTTACCTTTTTGGCACCTCTCACATCCCGATCGCGACCATGCTCACACTCACACTCCCGATATACGATTTATACCAAATTTATTCTCCAATTTAATCATCAACAAGTCCTCGCTAACGCAGCGCCTCCATGAATCCTTCCGTTCGCCGCAAGAATGCGAGATTAGGAGGATATCACGCTCGATCCGGATGATTCCGCCGCGTGGCCGTCAACGGAAAACGACGCGTCTTTGTCAAGAAAAGACGCGAGGTCAAGGTCTCTTCAGGTGAGTATTTGCCTATTTTCCTCTTCCCCCTGGTGATCATGTTTTACCCTTGGTTTGTTCCAGTCAAGATCGCCGTCTGTTACAGCAATGTCACAGCGTCCTGCTCCCGCTCCACTTACTGTCGCGTCAGCCTCAGCGTCCATCTCTCCTTCATCCTTTACACCACCGGCACCGATCACCGTGCCACCTTTTAAATCGCCATCGCCATCGCACCTGATCGACAACGGCCTGAAGCTGGACCCGCGCAGCCTGACAACTCCGCCTGCGTAGACGAGTGCACAGTGATCGAGTGCGTAATGGATCGCACGTCAGCGTCGCGTGACGAAGGCAAAGGGGAGCGTGGAGAATCGCCACGCGAAGGCGGTCAGAGTGTTACTGACGACCTCGACGTTGAGATGCTCGTGGTTGACCCTTCTCCCGCTCGGGCCCCATCGCAACAGGTGTGTCCGTCCCCCGCGCCGTCTTCCGTTCTACCTGCCTGTATGCATACATTGCGTGACAGAGTCCAGCACCTCCCTTGAATACATCTGATCGCTCATCGTCGTCAAGATCCCGAGCTTCCTACGGCGCTTATCAAAAACACCCTTGTTCCTTCCCTATCCATCCGAAAGTCTCCCGTCCGACCATCCCCTGGGACGAGACAGTGAATATGATCCATCAGATGTTATATATATCAGCTCTGCTTCGTCTACTTCTTCCTCCCCATCATCATCATCGCCACCGCCCTCGCGCCCTCGCCACGGTACATGTAATAAGAACGAGAAGAAGAAAAACCAACTGGTGGCATATGTCCCCGTACCCCCACTCCCACCGGGCATGCGCAAGTCCGACTACCAACCTCTGGGACAGTTGCTCCCAGCGCGCGAGCGCCGGCCCGGGGGCCAACGGCAAAACACGAGTTGGGGATAACTCAGGTATCAGGGAGCTTGCGTCCGCCCTACAGGATGTGTTTGAGAATAATTCGTTTGGTGCCGGAAACGCACAAATATCCCGCACAGAACGGAGAAGGGAAAGAAGAAGGCGGTGGACCCGGTGGAGGTGGTAGATGATGGAGATGGATGTGAGGGCGCGGAGGAGCGGACCAAGGGGTCGACGAACCTCGCCCTTGCGTTGACCAGGGCATTCGCGCACAACTGGGCTAATCCGAAGGTTGCTGCGCCGACCCTGGCAGGACCGCCGGCGATTGGGAGTGCACGGCAGTTTAGGAGAAGCCCTCCTGTCATGACTCTGAGTGACAGCGTGAGCGTGGAGGTCGTTCTCCCTCCACCAAGAAAACCCACACGCGCACCTGCGAATGTGCAGATCATATCCGATGCCGATGCTAACAACCCACCCACCTCTATGCGCGTGTCACCGCGGCGGAAGGGAAAGCACCAGCCGCGTATGTCTACAGCCCTGCAAAAGAAGCGACAGCGCAAGGCGCTAAGGGGCGATGAGTCGAACCAGCACGAAAAAGAGGAGGACTATGAGATCGACTTTATCGTCGATGCCCCGCGCTACGAGGGGCAAACCGCACAACGAACATCACCTGCCCCAGCCAAACCCAAAGTTTCCCCGCGACACCCAGCGGCGCCGCACCCACGCCGTTCCCAATGCCTATATCCATTTCCACATCATTGTCCTCCTCACCGCCACCCTCACTGCCGCCACAGTCAGCGACAGCCAGACGTCAATACGCTCGCTTGCCTCCCACTGACCATCCCCCCGGCACCCACACCTGCAGAAACCGTGACACTCGCACGCCTTCAGCCATTTACATGCGCCGCCTGGTCCCCCAGATCCAGGAGCAGAAGCCAAGGCGGGTGGGGGCGAAGGTACAAGCGATGTTCAGACGCAGACAATGATGCAAGATGGATCCCTGCAGGGGTTCCCCCATGAGGAGGCCGCGGAAGGCACGCACGGTCTCCTCACATCCCTCGCTACTGCCATGGCCACAGCCACGACTACTACTGGTAGCAGCCCCCGCGCCCCCACCACCGATCCCCAGCATGCAATTCTGGGTCTTGGCGACATTGTCGTCCTTATGGATATAGACGACGGAGCACAAGAACAAGTGCGAGAACGGCAAGATGCGGATCAAGCGGCAGACATCGCGCTCGCCGTGCCACCACACGCGTTACGCACCTCGAGCGCTGCCCACCTGGACGACCTTATGCTCGGCTTTGTGCTGTCCGGGCACGAGGGTGCGGGACGCGCCGGCGCAGCTGCCAACGCAGGTGAGACCTATCTCGGCATCGGCATCCAGCCACGTGCCAACATTGGGCGCGAACTTGCAGTTTATGTTGGCTACTTTTAATGCTAGCCCTGGTGCCAGTCCTGGATGGATCGACTGGGGTACCGGAGTAGTCTTCGGCGCGGCTACTGCGAGCGCTGGCACCTGGCGGGGTCGCCACAGGCGAATTCGCCGGAGACGGGACAATCGACCCGTCGGTGCTCGGCGGCGGTGCTGGGGCTGTTCCAGTCGGACTCGGACCGGACCATTCCGTTGCGTTTGGCGACCGGCTCAGCTCGCCGGGACGCTTCCCGCTTTCGCGTGCTATGGGCAAAGATGAGTATATGGACGACCTGGGGGACGGGGAAGACGTTATAGGGCAGCTGTTCCAGGACCCAACAGACGGCGACTTTCTGCCACCACCTTCCGTGGCTGGTGAGGTGGGCAAGGGCAAGGCCGTCGCAGGCACCGAGCACGCTGGCGCAAGAGGCGTATGGAGACGAAGGAAGAACTGGCGCAAGGCGCTCGCGGACAGTAATGACACTGCTGCAGCTGAGGATCACGACGACAATGGAGGGAACACCGTCTGTGTTCCCATCGTTCCCCTCATTTCAGGTGTCCAAGTTGTCGTTTTGTCATCATTGCCGCCGAAAGACGCACCGACTGAAGATGGGTTGTACGCAGATCAGAGAGTCGACGGGTGAATCGTGCTGCAACTATATTGCGATCTTTGTATCGAGAAGTGGTGCGTTCCTCTGCTCCAATTCCCTTCCTTTGTTGATTTTGGGTTGGCTGACTGTAGGTACCCTGACTTGACGTTCGATGTGTCCGCGACGGTGTTTGCATGTCCGTACTGTGGCAACTTTTGTAATTGCTTGCATTGTCCGTGTGCACGCAGTGAGCAGTATATATCCGAGCGGAATGGAGGGTGGCGCAAGTGGGGAAGCTGGTCCGCCCCTGCTGCTGCTGCGACTGGCCTATCAACACCATTGTCATCAACGCAACAACGAAGATGCCCGCGGCAGAATTTGACTAGCTTCGTCAAGCTACGGGTAAGGGCAAGGGCAAGGGCGCAAGTGTGGCCTCGAAAGCTATTGAGGTTTTCAAGGCCGTGTCTGTATCCGAGTTGGAGAATTGTAGCACTGCTGTGTTTTACGGTCCCTGGCGAACCTTGGGGCGAAGCATTCTTGGAAGGCAACTCAGCACATATCGTACCTATTTTGCCGACAACTCCACCATCAACCTTCACCTCCACCTTCCGATCGGCGCCCGCACCTACACCTGTAACTGCAGTACCAACTGCACTTCCGCCCGAGACAGCCGATGCGTCTCCATCTATACCTGTGTCTAAGCGCCAGCGACGCCGGCGCTGGTTTATTGGTAAACTGCTCAAGGCCTGGGGTCGCTGTGTCACAGTGCCTGATCCCGAGGATCAGCGACAGAAGCAGAAGACAAAGACGCGTTCCAGTGCGGGACGAGGCAGGGGCAAACGCAAGCGCGTCCACATTCGCATGTTTATTGGCAGCGATAGACTGCTGTCATCGAGGCGCGTGAAGAGGAAGGGGTACCGGTCTGCCTCGTTGACACCTACCGCTTGGGACAGCGGCGAAAATGCGGACCAGGGCGTGGACCAGGACGCGGATGAGGGAGTATGGCTGGGGGAGTACGTGGTAGCACCGTCGACGGGTGTTGCTGACGGCTGACGGCGCGGTGGACACCACATCGATTTTGAGGATCACGCTGGAGGAGGTGGAGCGTGCGATTGGAGCGGCGTTTGCTGTTGGCACGCAGCAGTCCGTTAAGCCGTCAAGTCCGTCGCGTGGTAGCATTGTATTCACCCTATGGAAGGAAGTAGTAAAATATTGGGTAGGGTAGAGCCACAGTATACATATATTACTGTCTTTATGCATATACACACACATCCTACAGTTATCGCTGTAAACATCTATATATATCCGCTTTAGTTTTGCGTTTGGGGCCCGTGTTATCAGATCATATCATTCATCGCTTGCACAAAACAAGGAGGCCCCCCTTGCCTACACGCTATCCCTTTTCAGCCTCTAGTACTGGCACACCTTTCCAGGAAGTCATCAAGGGAATCCTGCTGAGAGCCCCGGCAAGAATGATAGCGAAGATGAGGATGAAAGACCTTGCGAGCTTTGTCATATCCATTGTATTCAATGTGGGTAGCTCAGCCTGAGGTCTCTTTGTGCACGGGACGCCCTCCGAAAGGTCGCCATGTCCATGACAAATGAATTGAATATAACCAGACCGGTGCGCACTCGTGTAAGCCACATTCACTTCACTCGGCACTGGCAGTTGAACATATGCCCCCAAGCATGGCCAAGTATACCGGCAGTAGGTCAATCTACAAGAGTGAAATCGAAACAACTTGAAGCGCCTCAGTCCCTGCCCTTGCGCCAGCCTCAGGCTGGGCGATGCTTCTCTCTACTTGAAATGTTTTCCTATTAGTAGGTTTTGAAAAGCGTTTGGAAGTGCTTAGGTGTCAGAGTTTACTGTAAGTGGGTCATCTGCACTGGCCCTGGAACACTCGGTTACTACCGCTACACGCCAATGCAATGCAGCAATGGTGCTATTTCGTAGTGGTCCTTCCGGTGCGCTGTTGCGCGGCATGGCCGCCACCACACACCTCAATGATAACAGCTCTATGGCATCCAGTCGCTTGCCCCCTCCTCGGTTTGAATGACAAGGGATAAGGTATCAATGGCTGGAAACCCAGGCTGCACCTCGGATGTGCCACTCACTTGTCGCCTGCCCAACCCTCGAGTGCGCAAGATGCATTTTTGTTTTCCCTGATGTTGAAAGTCATCCAAGCCCTGCGTAGAAAACACACACTTGACTGCACATCGACTGCAGTGCCGGAGGCAGCAGCCAGCCGGACAGAGTTCCCATATTTTCTTCAATTTCTCCGGGAGAATACGCACAGCCCATCATATTTTCAGATCGATCATTAAGCCACGCCTCACCATCGCTACTGTATGTCCGCAACTGAATGGAAGACTCCTCGTTGAGAGTGATGGGCTGTGCAATCTATGGGGATGCACCATCTTACAAGTACCGTCTGAGCACTGCCCCCCGCCCCGGCCCGAGCGGTTGCCGTTGCGTTCAATATATTTAGTGTCACTGCTTAAAAATACCTCTCCACATGTCCCCACTGCCCTTCCCAATCTCGTAGTACACGGGGTCCGCGTCTTTGTCTTAGTTACACGTTGCGGGATATCAACGCTGACTTCAAAAAAAAAAAATTCAGTGTTCTCCTGCCGTGGACACCATTGTATCGTTCGTCACATCTGCGAACAAAATATTACACAAAGTGGGACTCAGAGTTGGCGTTGATCGCTACTGTCGCTAGAATGACGGCCCATTTCTTCTTGTGGCCGTGTCAGGAACTGATCCTCGGACTCGGAGGCGGATATGCGCGGTGCGCACTGCATATGTAGCGGGTACTGTGACCACGGCCTCTCTGTGGGTTATATATCTACTGTAACTGTCCCTCTGAATTATCAACGTCACTGTCAATGAGTTCTCCAAAGTACGTCTAGACCCTCACCAGTCCCGTTGAAAAAGTGCCCAACTCGGTACTCACCAATCTCTACCCAGTCGCACCGGAAAGCACATCAGCCGTCCATCCATGAGCTCAAGGGCAGGAAAGCATGTTGCGCGTCTTCAGGAGAAATTCTCTAATCGACAAAGACGAAGTACGTCTCATGCGCAGTGCCTGGAACGCTAATCACTAACCTTTATGGTGCAGACACTACTTCTTTCCTACACTTCAGCGTGACAATCGGATCCGTCCCTGACGATGTCCTCCTGGACATATTCGATTTCTATCAAAAAATGACTTATGGGAAGTGGCATAGGCTAGCGCGAGTATGCCGAAGATGGCGATACCTTGTGTTTGCTTCGCCCCGCCATCTTGGTCTGCAATTTCGATGCCAAGCGACGACACCTGTGAGGGAGATACTGGATGTCTGGCCGCCCATCCAAATCGTCATACTCGATTTAAGTCCGACACACCTCTATGGAGATAACATCATCGCTGCACTCGAGCACCCTGATCGCGTGTGCGAAGTTCATCTCGAAAATCTAACGAGTTCCCTATTGGAACGACTCGCCACAGTGATGCAGGAGCCATTTCCGGTGCTGACGAATCTTGATCTTCGTTGTAATCAGACTCCACCGGTGCTTCCCGATACCTTCTTGGGAGGACCTGCCCCACGTCTACTCTATTTTTCTGCCAGTGGTATTCCATTTCCGGCATTACCAAAACTTCTTTTGTCTTCGCGAGACCTTGTCATTCTCACGCTTCGCAGAGTACCACATACCGGGTACATTTCGCCCGAAGCGATGGTCACATGCCTGTCCGTGTTGATTAACCTCGAAGACCTTACCCTCGACTTCCAATCCCCGTCTTCCCGCCCCAATCGGGGAAGCCAACATCCACCTCCGCTGACACGCATTGACCTCCCCGCTCTCACCAAGTTGGAGTTCCACGGTGTTAACGAATACTTGGAGGACTTGTTGGCCCGGATAAACACTCCTGTTATTACCACCACCAAAATAACGTTCTTCAATCGGGTCATCTTTGACCTTCCACGACTCTTCGAGTTCGTCAGTCCCATAGAGGCGCTCGGATCGGTCAAGCGAGCGGAGCTGTTCTTCAATACAGGTTTTGCCAGACTCTCCGTTCATCTCCCTGATTCGCCAAGAGGGAGGGATCGTAACGATCATGGACTTGCAATTGTCCGTGTACGGTGCGACGCGTTCGATTGGAAAGTCTCGTTTTTTGTGCAGATATGCAGCCAGCTTTTGCCTCTCCTCTCCAGTGTGGAACGACTTGACATCCAGTGCGGCCGAGGTGTAAATCCATTGGATTGGCAAGGCGACGTGGATCATTCGCAATGGTTGGCAATTTTTCGCCCCTTTATTGCTGTGCGGAGCTTGCATATACTCGATGTAGATGGGCTCATTGCGCCGGCACTTCGAGGGCTCACTGGGGAGAGAGTCATGGAGGTGTTACCTGCGCTTCGCAGCCTCTTCATCCCAAATCCCGACCCATCCGGATTTGTGCAGAAAGCTATAGAGCCATTCATCACAGCGCGCTATCTCTCCAATCAGCCCGTCACTGTTTACCGGTGGGAAATGGTTGATTTTTATAGAGGGCCTTAATTCATGCCGATAAATGCTCTCTGCTAATTGATTCCGTTACTGCTTGATATTATCTACTTACTAGCCGCCCTTCCTATATTCCCGCTGTTCGATGCTCGAAGGGCCCGTCGCTTTCACCAGTCCACCATGACCTCCTTGTGCAATATTTTGTAACTCAGTTCTCACCGCGCCCGAAGTACTCGAGTAGTATCAAATTGCTCAGATTATCGCTCATTTTACAGAAAATAAGCAATACGTCGAGGTAGTGCCGCCTCAGCCTGCTGCCGAGGGCTATGAACGATGCCTTGTCGTCCAAGTGGCATACAGTTGACTATCTCATACCGCATAAGTGAAAATTATGAGAATTTTCTCTGCGTCCCAATTGACGCTCGTTCCATAAAAGGCTATACACGTGACATTTATGCACTAGACCATGCGCTACTACTAAGTACAGTAGTATGATAGTCAACTGTATAGTCTTTTCATTCACCTTTTTGGGGTTATCACCACGCTCACGCTCACTCCCTTGATATACGATTTATACCACAGATTTAATCACCAACAAGTCCTCGCTAACGCAGCGCCGACAGGTTAATCGCCCGAACCCGCATACATCCTCGTCCGTTCTAGGGGCATCCCACCCTCTTTTCCTCCCAAACTGCCATGAATCCGTCCTTTCGCCACAAGAACGCGAGATTATGGAGGATATCATGCTCGATCCAGATGACCCCGCCGCGTGGCCGTCAGCGGAAAACGACGCGTCTTTGTCAAAAAAAGATGCGAGGTCTAGGTCTCTTCAGATAAGTATTTGCCTATTTTCCTCCTCCTCATGGTGATAACGTCTTGCCTCGGTTCCCTCAAGCCAAGATCGCCGTCTGTCACGACAGTGTCACAGCTTCCTGCTTCCGCTCCACTTACCGTCGCGTCAGCCTCAGCGTCCATCTCTCTCGTCCTTTGCACCACCAGCACCAATCACCGTGCCACCTTTTAAATCACCATCGCCACCGCACCTGATCGGCAACGCGACTGACAACTCCGCCTGCGTAGACGAGCGCGCAGCGATCGAGTACCCAATGAACTGCACGTCAACATCACGTGACGAAGGCAAAGGAATCGCCATGCGAAGGCGGTCAGAGTGTTACTGGCGACCTCGACGTTGAGATGCTCGTTGTTGATCCTTCTCCCGCTCGGGTCCCATCGAAATAGGTGTGTCCGTCCCCCTCGTCGTCCTCTCATCTGCCTGTGTGTATACATACATTGCGTGACAGAATTCCGCACCTCCCTTGCTCATCGTCGCCAAGATCCCAAGCTTCCCCACGGCGCTTATCAAAAACACCCTTGTTCCTTCCCTCCCCATCCGAAAGTCTCCTGTCTATGGGTCACCCGTCCGACCATCCCCCGGGACGAGATAGAGAACATGACACATCATGTTATATATATCAGCTCGTCCGCTTCTTCCTCCCCATCACCAACACCACCGCCCTCGCGCCTTCGCCTCAGCAGACGTGATAAGAACAAGAAGAAGAAAAGCCAACTGATGGGATATGTCCTCGTACCCCCACTCCCACCGGGCATGTGCAAGTCCGACTACCAACCTCTGGGACAGCGGCTCCCAACGCGCGAGCGCCGGCCCGGGCCCAAGGGCAAAACACAGGTTAGGGATAACATAGGTATCAGGGAGCTCGCGTCCGCCCTACAGGGTGCGTTTGAGAATAATTCGCTTGGCGCCGGAAACGCACAAATATCCCGCACGAGACGGAGGAAGGGAAAGAGGAAGGGGGTGGACCCGGTAGAGGTGGTAGATGATGAGGATGGACGTGATGGTGCGAAGGAGCGGACCAAGGGGTCGACGAACCTCACCCTTGCGTTAGCCAAGGCATTCGCGCATAACTCGGCTAATCCCAAGGTAGCGGCGCCGACACTGGCAGGGCCGGTGGCAAGTGGGAGTGCGCAGCGGTTTAGGAGAAACGATCCTGTCATGACTCGTAGTGACAGCGGGAGCGTGGAGGTCATTCTCCCTCACCAATAAAACGCACACACGCACCTGCGAGTGTGCAGGTCATATCCGATGTCGATGCTAACGACCCACCTACCTCTACGCGCGTGTCACCGCGGCGGAAGGGAAAATGCCAGCCGCACATGTCTACAAGCCCGCAAAAGAAGCGACCGCGCACTGCGCTCAGGGGAGGTGATTCGGACCAGCACGAAAAAGAGGAGGACGATGAGATCGAGATTATTGTTGATGCGCCGCGGCAGCTGCGCCGCGCTACGAGGGGCAAACCGCACGATGAACATCACCTGCTCCAGCCAAACCCAAAGTTCTCCCGTGACAACCAGCGGCGCCGCACATCCACGCCTGCTCCGATGCCTATATCCATTTCCACATCTTTGTCCTCCACCCACCCTCACTGCTGCCACATTCAGCGCCAGCCACACCGCCGGACGTCAATACGCTCGCTGGCCTCCCACTGACCATCCTCTCGGCACCCATATTTGCAGAAATCGTGATACACTCGCGCGCCCTCAGTCATTTACACCACTCGCCTGGTCCCCCGGATCCAGGAGCAGAAGCCAAGGCGGGTAAGGGTGAACGTACAAGCGATGCTGACACGCAGACAACGACGCAAGATGAACCCCTGCAGGGTTTTCGCCATGAGGCCGCGGAAGGCGCGCACGGTCTCCTCACATCTCCCACTACTGCCATGGCCACAGCCACGACTACTGCTGGTAGCAGCCCCCGCGCTCCCACCACCGATCCGCAGCATGCGATTCTGGATCTTGGCGACATCGTCGTCCCTATGGATATAGACGACGGAGCACAAGAACAAGTGTGAGACCAGCAAGATGCGGATCAAGCGGCCGATATCGTGCTCGCCGTGCCACCACACGCGTCACGCACCTCGAGCGCTGCCCACTTGGACGGTCCTATGCTCGGCTTTGTGCTGTCCGAGCACGAGGGTGCGGGACGCGCCGGTGCAGCTGCAAACGCAGGTGAATCCTATCTGAATCCTATCTCGACATCGGCATCCAGCCACGTGCCAACATGGGCGCCGACTTGCAGTTTACGTTGGCTACTTTGAATGCTAGCCCTGGTCCCAGTCCTGGATGGATCGACTGGGGTACCGGACTAGTCTTCGGCGCGGCTACTGCGAGCGCTGGCACCGGCGGGGTCGCCACAGGCGAGTTCGCTGGAGACGCGATAATCGACCCGTCGGTGCTCGGCGGCGGTGCCGGTGCTGGTAGCGCAGGGAAGCTGTTCCGGTCGGACTCGGACCATTCCGTTGCGTTAGGCGACCGGATCGACTCGCCGGGATGCTTCCCACTCTCGTGTGCTATGGCCGAAGATGAGTATACGGACGACCTGGGGGACGAGGAAGATGTTATGGGACTGTTGTTCCAGGACCCAACAGACGGCGATTTTGTACTGCCACCTTCCGTGGCTGGTGAGATGGGCAAGGGCAAGGGCAAGGCCTCCGCAGGGAGCGTACCGAAGAGCTGGTGCAAGGCGGTCGTAGATAATAATGACACTGTCGTAGCTGTTATCAGATCATCATTCATCGCTTGCACAAAACAAGGTGGTAAGCGGTACTGTTGGATCTTGAGAGGCCCCCTTTGACTACGGTGATATTTTGCAATCTCTTCAGCAAGACCACGTGGATCCGACGCAGTGGCTAGAACTTTTCCAGTTATTTACCTCTGTGTAGATGCTGCATATATCCAAGAAGCTGTTGCCATTCATTGGGCTTGCGCTGCAACAACTCACTGAAGCCACAGGAATGGGAGTATTCTCCGCACTGCGCAACCTTTCTTAGTGGGGGATACATCAGATGAACCTGTGCGGCAAGCCAAGAAGCCATTCATCGCCGCACGCCAGCACTCGGCACTCCGGTCACGCTTTAACTGTCTATCTCTGCGAAGAGTGATATCCTAGTGTTGGTTTTCACCCAGTAGGTCTTCTCTATCCATGATCCATTGCTCTCAGTGTTCTCTACTTACTGCCTGTGACTCTTTTATACATGTCGTTTGACGCCTAAAACGTCAGCTCATTATGGCCCCCATGTGTAATGTATATCGTTCACCTTTCCCACCACGGGCACATGCCTGATGTAGTATCATGCCATTCTACCACTGTCCTAGTGAAAATACATAACATGTCGGGCAGAACCAGAGAACTCGGTGGAGGTAATGAATCGCGACCCAACTGTCCGAATGACTCCCCAACCCTGTGGCCAGGTCCGATTTCACCTGCGCCTGCTACCGTTATCGAGAGCTCTCGTCCAAATATCTCCTCCTTCCTATGCGTGAATTAAAACTCTCGTTCGCGACTTGTATACTTGTCGTTGCCAGAGATAGGGAGGTGCCATTTATTTCGGTGTAAATACCCCGTTATGCGAGTGGGCATCGTGGATGATGCCTTGTCGTGGTCGAGACTGCATGGCTGGCACTCTGGCTCTGTATCAGTAGAAACGTCATCCTGTGTCGTAGAGGCGTAAGGAGAAAGAAGTCGCTTGCGATGGCCCGGAAGTCAGCAAAGGTTGGCGACGTGGGCGTGCTCAACGGTCAATGTGTTTATCACCGGCCACTTGTCCCGCAATAACTGCGCCACAAGACGCTAGAGCTGAGTCGTAAATCTGCGTTTCAGTGACGGATCCTCACCTCCAGGAGCAGCCATTCTATCTCATAGGGCGTAATACTGGGGTTATACTTGTCACTGCGTCGCGCCGCTCAAACTGTCACTACAGAATAAAACTATCACACGAATGAGAAGCAAATTTGAAGCAGGGACTAAAGGAGGGGCAGTCATCAAGGGAATCCCAGTGAGGGCCCCAGCAAGAGTGATATCGGAGATGAGGATAAAAGGCCTTGCGGGCTTTGTCATATCCATTGGATCCAACGTGGGTACTAGTAGCTCAGGTCTCTTTGCGCAGACAGGACGCCCTCCGAAAGGTCGCTATGTCCATGACAATGAATTGAATATAACCAGACGAGTGCGCACTCGTGTAAGCCGCATTCACTTCACTCGGCAGTGTGATAGAGCAGTTGGACATGTGCCCCCAAGCATGGCCAAGTACGCTGGTAGTGGGCACAAGAGTGAAATCGAAACAAGCGCTTCGGTCCTTGCTCTTGCGCCAGCTTGGGCGATACTCCTCTCTAATTCAAATGTTTTCTAATTAGTAGGTTGTGAAAAGATGCTTAGGTGTCAGAGCTTCCTGTAAGTGGGTCATCTGCGCTAGCCTTGCCAGTGGAACACTCAGGCTGGCACTCGCCGTCTACCGCCACACGCACGTGATCCAATGTTCGAAGGCCTCGCTGGCGATTGGCCAATTCATTCCTCCCCACACCAATCCAGTGGCGCTATTTTATAGCGGTCTTTCCAGTGCGCTGTTGCGCGGCATGCCACTCCAATGATAACAGTTCTGCATTGCTTGCCCCCTCCTCGGTGTGAATGGCAACGGTTAAGATATCAACGACTGGAAACTCAGGCTGCACCTCGGATGTGCCACTCACTTGTCGCCTGCCCAATCCTCGGGTGCGCAAGATGCATTTTTATTTTTATTTTTGTTTTGTTTTCCCTGATCTTGAAAGTCATCCAAGCCCTGCGTGGCAAACACACTGTTACACGCACTTGACTGCATATCGACTGCGGACGGAGCTGCCATATTTTCTTCATTTTCTCCGGGAGAATACGCACAGCCCATCATACTGCCAGATCGATCACTGATCCCCGCCTCATCTGCATTTGAATGGAAGATTCCTCGTTGGGAGTGATGGGTTGTGGATGCCAAGCGCCGTCTGAGCACTACCCTGTGGCTGGTCAGCGGTCCGAGGCTCGCCGCTGCGTTCTGTATATTCAGTGTTCTCCTGCCGGGGACACCATTGTATCGTTTGTCACTTCTGCGAACAAAATATTGCACAAAATGGGATTCAGAGTCTTTCGTAATCAGCCCATTACTTCTTGTGGCGGTGTCAGGAACACATACGGTGATCTAAGGCGGATACGGGCGGTGGCCGCTGCGCAGTGCGCACGTGTACAAAGTATCCATCGACGGGGACTGCGACCACGGCCTCTCTGTGGGTTATATATCTACTGCAACTGTCCCTCTGCTACATTGCTAACGTCACTGTCAATGAGTTCTCCAAAGTACGTCTAGATGGAAAAGTGCCTGGATCGGTACTCACCAATCTACAACCAGTCGCACTCCAAGGCCCGTCAGCTATTCTTCGCCCCAACAAAGCGATATTAGTATCGATCACGATTCTTTCTCTGACGACCCAGGCTCCGAGGTAGGTCTACGGGCTGCACTAGAGGGCTTGTCTGATGGGACTTATTCCCTCCTGGAGGAATTCTTTTATCAGCTAAGACGAAGTACGTCTCATGCTCAGCACCTGGAACGCTGATCGCTGACTTTTATGGTGCAGGAATTACTTTTTTCCAACGCGTAACAATCGAATCACTCCCGGACAATGTCCTCCTGGACATATTCGATTTTTATCAAAAAATGACCTATGGAAAGTGGCATAGGCTAGTGCAAGTTTGCCGAAGGTGGCGATACCTCGTGTTGGCATCGCCCCACCGTCTTTGTCTGCAATTGCTATGCCGAGCGACAACACCTGTGAAGGAAATATTGGATGTCTGGCCGCCCATGCAAATCCTCATACACGATTTTCAACCGACACGCCTCTGTGGAGATAACATCATCGCCGCGCTCGAGCACTGTGATCGCGTGTGCGAAATTCGTCTCTCCAATCTAACGAGTTCTCTGTTGGAACGACTCGTCGCAGTGATGCAGGAGCCATTTCCGGTGCTGACGCATCTTGACCTTGGTTGTGATGGTCAGACTCCACCGGTGCTTCCCGATACCTCCTTGGGAGGATCTGCCCCACGTCTACAGGTACTCCGCTTGTCCGGCATTCCATTTCCGGCGTTACCAAAACTTCCTTTGTCTGCGCGAGACCTTGTCAGTCTCAGGCTTTGGAGGGTACCACATACTGGGTACATTTCGCCCGAAGCGATGGTCACATGCCTGTCCGCGTTGACCAAACTCAAATTCCTTACCCTCGAATTTCAATCCCCGTCTTCCCGCCCCGATCGGGGGAGCCAACGTCCACTTATGCTGACACGCGTTTACCTCCCCGCTCTCACAGGGTTGGAGTTCCAAGGCGTTAGCGAGTACTTGGAGAGCTTGTTGTCCCAGATAAACACTCCTGTTATTACCGTCATTACAATAACGTTCTTCAACCGGGTCAACTTTGACATTTCACAACTCTTCGAGTTCATCAGTCGCACAGAGGCGCTTGGGTCAGTCAAGAGCGCGGAGCTGTTCTTCAGGAAAGGTGTTGCCGGTCTCTCTGTCCATCGCCCTGATTCGCCACAAGGGTTGGTTCTTGACGGTGATGGATTTCCACATGTCTGTGTACGGTGCGACGCGTTCGATTGGCAAATCTCGTTTTTAGTGCAGATATGCAGCCAGCTTTTGCCTCTCCTCTCCAGTGTGGAACGGCTTGACATCCGGTGCAAAGGTATAAATCCATCGGATTGGCAAGACGACCTGGATCACACGCAATGGCTGGAAATTTTTCGCCCATTTATCACTGTGCAGAGCCTGGATATACGTGGTCTGGATGAGTTCATTGCGCCCGCACTGCAAGAGCTCATTGGGGTGAGAGTCATGGAGGTGTTACCTGCGCTTCGCAGCCTTTTCGTAGATCCTGACCCATCCGCATCTGTGCGGAAAGCCATAGAGCCATTCATCACTGCACGCCAGCTCTCCGATCAGCCCGTCACTGTACACCGGCAGGAAAGGGGTCCTTTTTTTTTTAGGTGGTAATTCGTACCGACCAATGCTCTCCGCTATTAATTCTGTCAGTGCTTGACATTATCTACCCACTACTGTAGCCGGCCGTCCTATACTCCCGCTGTTCGATGTTCGAAGGACCCGTCGCTTTTGAAAGCTCACCATGATGTCCTTGTGTAATATTTTGTAACTCCGTTCTCACCACGCCTGATGTCTCGAGTAGGATCAAATTGATCAGATTATCGCTCATTTTACAGAAAATAAGCAGTACATCAACGTAGTGCCTCTGAACACCCGTGACAGGTTGTTAGTCCCTTGCCATCGCCTGATCTCATCAGCACCTGTTTATATTATAACATACGAACGGTCTTATGGGTGGCTTGAATTTCGCGCTGCGCTCGGGCTCGGTCAAAAATCATATCTACGTGAATGCCTCAGCCTGCCGGCGGGGGTTATGAACGACGCCTTGTCGTTCAAGTGGCATAGCTGGCACGTAGACCCCATATTGGCACAGAGAGATTGGGAAATCATGAGAAGAGGCGACCCACCATGTCCTGGAAGCAAGCAAAATACGCGTGTCGTTCGCTTGGTTGCATGACCAGCGAGCCGTCGCACAACGCGCCTAGCCAAGTTGCAGGACCCCGAGTCAAAGTCGGCAATGCAGGGCTCACCACCGTGACCGGGAGCCGCTGCTATGGGCCATAGTTTGCAGGACCCGGAGAGTCGACATCACGATTTGCCTCTGCACCGTCCCTCTTGTAGTGTTGTGTTGAGCTCGCCAAACTGCTAATTGAAAGATCTGATACTGAGAATGTCAGGATATATCAAGATTTGCGTTACGGATACAAAGTTAGGTTGGGGATATGGGCCAAGAGAAATACCATGACGAAAAGACTAGGATAACGCAATGAAGAGGTGAAGCACACGCAGTGACAATGACAATTCGAGACATTGATGAGTAAACGAGGTGGTGACAACGAGGAGAAGGTGAGGACGAGGACAGCGAACCAATGGGAGAGTTAGTTAGGGAGAGGTCACATGATGAGGAAGTCACGGGACAAGTAGCAACTTGGTCACGCTCCACTTACCGTCACGTCAGTGTCAGCGTCCATATCCCTCGCCCTTTACAACACTGGCACAGATCACCGTGCCACCTTTTAATTACCATCGCCATTGCACCTGATCGACAACACGCAGGATACCGGACACGCGCAGCCTGACAACTCAGCCTGCGTAGACGAGCGCGTAGCGATCGAATACCTAATGGGCCGCACGTCAGCGTCGCATGACGAAGGCAAAAGGGAGCACGGAGAGCCCCGGCAAGAGTGATAGCGAAGATGAGGATGAAAGGCCTTGCGAGCTTTGTCATATCCATTAATTACATCCAATGTGGGTAGCTCAGGTCTCTTTGCACAGACAGGCCGCCCTCCAAAAGGTCTCCTGTCCATGACAAATGAATTGAATATAACCAGACGGCCCAGACCAGTGCGCACTCGTGTAAGCCGCATTCGCTCCACTCGCGATCGGCAGTGTGGTAGAGCATTTGGACATGTGCCCCCAAGCATGGCCGGTCAATCCACAAAAGTGAAACCAAAACTAGGTTGTGAAAAGTGCTTAGGTATCAGAGTTTACTGTAAGTGGGTCATCTTGCACTGGCCCTGGAACACTTGGTTACTACCGCTACGCGCCAATGCAATGGCGCTATTTCGTAGTAGTCCTTCTGGTGCGCTGTCACGGTTGCGCGGCATGGCCGCCACCACACACCCCATGATAATAGCTCTATGGCATCGCTTGCTCCCTCGGTGTGAATGGCAAGGGTTAAGGCATCAATGACTGGAAACTCAGGCTGCACCTCGGATGTGCCACCGACTCCCTTGTCGCCTGCCCAACCCTCGAATGCGCAAGGTGCATTTTTGTTTTCCCTGGTGTTGAAAGTCGTCCAAGCCCTGCGTGGCAAACACACACTTGCCAGTGACTGTAGATCGACTGCCGGACAGAGTTCCCATATTTTCTTCAATTTCTCTGGGAGAATACGCACAGGCAGCCCATCATATTGATCGATCATTGAGCCACGCCTCACCCTCAGTCGCTATGTCCGCAACTGAATGGAAGATTCCTCGTTGGGAGTGATGGGCTGTGCAATCTATGGGGATGTACTTATCTCCGGAGATGAGCACTGCCCCCCGGCCCCGGCCCACGGCTGGTCAGCGGTCGCCGTTGTGTTCTATGTATTCGGTGTTCTCCAACACGTCGGGATCACTGCTTAAAAATACCTCTCCACATGCCCCCACCGCCCTTCCCAATCTCGTAGTACCCGGGGTCCGCGTCTTTGTCTTAGTTACACGTTGCGGGATATAAATGCGGACTTCAAAAAGAATAAAAATTCAGTGCTCTCCTGCCGTGGACACTATTGTATCGTTCGTCACATCTGCGAACAAAATATTACATTCAGAGTTGGCTTTGGTCGCTACTGTCGCTAGAATGACGGCCCATTTCTTCTTGTGGCCGTATCAGGACTTGGAGGCGGATATGCGTGGTGCGCACTGCATATGTAGCGGGTACTGCGACCACAGCCTCTCTGTGGGTTATATATCTACTGTAACTGTCCCTCTGCTACATTATCAACGTCACTGTCAACGAATTCTCCAAAGTACGTCTAGACCCTCACAAGTCCCGTTGAAAAAGTGCCCGACTCTGTACTACTCACCAATCTCTACCCAGTCGCACTGGAAAGCACACCAGCCGTCCACCATGAGCTTAAGGGCAGGAAAGCATGTTGCGCATCACCAGGAGAAATTCTCTAATCGACAAGGACAAAGTACGTCTCATGCTCAGTGCCTGAAACGCTAATCACTAACCTTTATGGTGCAGACACTACTTCTTTCCCGGCCCTACTACACTTGAGCGTGACAATCGGATCCCTCCCTGACGATGTCCTCCTGGACATATTCGATTTCTATCAAAAAATGATTTATGGGAAGTGGCATAGGCTAGCGCGAGTATGCCGAAGATGGCGATACCTTGTGTTTGCTTCGCCCCGCCGTCTTGGTTTGCAATTTCGATGCCAAGCGACGACACCTGTGAGGGAGATACTGGATGTCTGGCCGCCCATCCAAATTGCCATATTCGATTTAAGTCCGACACGCCTCTATGGAGATAACATCATCGCTGCACTCGAGCACCCTGATCGCGTGTGCGAAGTTCATCTCGAAAACCTAACGAGTTCCCTATTGGAACGACTCGCCACAGTGATGCAGGAGCCATTTCCGGTGCTGACGAATCTTGATCTTCGTTGTGATCATCAGACTACTCCACCGGTGCTTCCCGATACCTTCTTGGGAGGACCTGCCCCACGTCTACTCTATTTTTCTGCCAGTGGCATTCCATTTCCGGCATTACCAAAACTTCTTTTGTCTTCGCGAGACCTTGTCGTTCTCACGCTTCGCAGAGTACCACATACCGGGTACATTTCGCCCGAAGCGATGGTCACATGTCTGTCCGTGTTGACCAAACTCGAAGACCTTACCCTCGACTTCCAATCCCCATCTTCCCGCCCCAATCGGGGAAGCCAACATCCACCTCCGCTGATACGCGTTGACCTCCCCGCTCTCACCAAGTTGGAGTTCCACGGTGTTAACGAATACTTGGAGGACTTGTTGGCCCGGATAAACACTCCTGCTATTACCACCACCAAAATAATGTTCTTCAATCGGGTCATCTTTGACCTTCCACGACTCTTCGAGTTCGCCAGTCGCATAGAGGTGCTCGGATCAGTCAAGCGAGCGGAGCTGTTCTTCAATACAGGTTTTGCCAGACTCTCCGTTCATCTCCCTGATTCGCCAAGAGGGAGGGATCGTGACGATCATGGATTTGCAATTTTCCGTGTACGGTGCGACGCGTTCGATTGGAAAGTCTCGTTTTTTGTGCAGATATGCAGCCAGCTTTTGCCTCTCCTCTCCAGTGTGGAACGACTTGACATCCAGTGCGGCCGAGGTATAAATCCATTGGATTGGCAAGGCGACGTGGATCATTCGCAATGGTTGGCAATTTTTCGCCCCTTTATTGCTGTGCGGAGCCTGCATATACTCGATGTAGATGGGCTCATTGCGCCGGCACTTCGAGGGCTCACTGGGGAGAGAGTCATGGAGGTGTTACCTGCGCTTCGCAGCCTCTTCATCCCAAATTCCGACCCATCCGGATCTGTGCAGAAAGCTATAGAGCCATTCATCACAGCGCGCTATCTCTCCAATCGGCCCGTCACTGTTTACCGGTGGGAAATGGTTGATTTTTATAGAGGGCCTTAAGTCGTGCCGATAAATGCTCTCTGCTAATTGATTCCGCTACTGCTCGATATTATCTACTTACTAGCCGCCCTTCCTATACTCCCGCTGTTCGATGCTCGAAGGGCCCGTCGCTTTCACCAGTCCACCATGACCTCCTTGTGCAATATTTTGTAATCTCAGTTCTCACCGCGCCCGAAGTACTCGAGTAGTATCAAATTGCTCAGATTATCGCTCATTTTACAGAAAATAAGCAATACGTCGAGGTAGTGCCGCCTCAGCCTGCCGCCGAGGGTTATGAACGACGTCACGGTCTTGTCGTCCAAGTGGCATAGCCGGCACGTAGACTCCGTATTGGCACAGAGGGACTGGGAAACCATGAGAAGAGGCGACCCACCACGTCCTGGAAGCAAGGACAATACGCGTGTCGTTCGCTTAGTTGTATGACCAGCGAGCTGTCGCACAACGCGCCCAGCCAAGTTTCAGGGCCCCAAGTCAAGGTCGAGAGTACAGGCCTCACTACCGGGAGCCGCTGCTACAGTATCGGCCATCGGTCGCAGGGCCCAGAGCGTCGACGTCACAATTTGCCTTTGCACCGCCCCTCTCGTAGTGCTGTGTTGGGCCCAAACTGCTAGCTGAAATGATCTGACACTGAGAATCTCAGGATATATCAAGAATTGCGTTACGGATACAAAATTAGGTTGGGGATATAGGTCAAGAGAAATACCAGACTAGGATGACGCAATGAAGAGGTGAAGCACACACCATGACAACTAGAATGCGAGACGTCGATGAATGAAGACAACAAGGAGAAGATGAGGATGAATGGAGATCTATTGAAGGAAATTATTGGGAAGTCTTGAGCAGGCGATGGGAAGAGCACGGCGGAATAGGGAAGGACAGAGGTCATCGTGATATGATGAGGAAGTCATGGAACACGTAGTACATACCATGTAGCCTACAACGATTCCTTAGGGGCGCGATCCCTCTCCAACGGGGCGGGAAAACCTAACTTGGAGACATGGAGAAGCAACACTGGCTTTTGCTATGACAAAAGAGCAAGTACATTAAATCTGTCAAGATGATCGTTGTCATAGAATGCAGACCGTAGCAAGAACGCGAACATGGTGAGTACCGAGTACGGATATCATACGAATGTCCGTGTTATGAAGGGACTGGGAGGGCGGGCAGTGAGCTAAAGAGCAGAAGCGAACGACAGGGATGTGAGGGAATGAAATGCGGCCAATGATAGTCCGAACTAAACACACGAGGAATACGGAACAGTGGCAAGATAGCGCCGAGCAGCGACGGTGGACACAACAGCTGAGATGTGGGTGATATGGAGATATAGAAGTTCGGTCGGGTTGGTAAAGAAGGGTGATGATGGACACATGTGTTAGTCCGAAGTTTATTGTATGAGTCACATGCAAGTCGAGACGCCGGGTTGGGCTTGTTGTGATACAGGAGACAGGATTGTGGGCGTGATCGAGTTTAGTTGGCAGGACCCGAATGAATACATTGCGTTCGCCGGGTATCGTGCCGTGGCACATCGTTGCACGTTGGCGCCTGGGAAGCCCATCGCCCTAATCAAAATGTCTCGTGCGCTTGTCTGAACTTACCAAAAGAGTTCCTTCACCTTACACCACCACGCTAGGAATTCAGCAACTCATGGGAAAGGTAATACCATGACATTAGGATACTTGATACCCTGAACTGGTATCAACCACGCGCTGCGATGACACCGGCCCTCAAGCATGTGCGTACGCTCGTATTTGCCAGGCCCCTGGTGTGGACTTGTGTGGAAGGCAGTGGGAAGGAAGAACGGGGCGCACGGTGGAGGCAGCAATCCCTGGTGGGACGTACACTTCGACGATAGCAAGGGGGTTAGGGCAGTGCGACATACCGTGAAAGTATTGCATGTCACAGCTGTCGTACGTACGTGAATTAGAAGTGAGGGTGATAGGGTATACACGAGAGAAAGTGAGACGCTGTTGTGTGGGTGTCAGGGAGGGACCACTGTTGGGTAGAGCGGTGCGCACCATTTGAATGCGGAGAATTTCATGCTGGGCCAGACATTCCCTGTTCCTGTGCAGGTGCAGAAGGGACAGGGGCCAACTTTGGTGTGACCGGAGCCGCGGACGAGGCACGGTGTAAGATCGAACACGACGCGGGGGATTAACGGGCAACCAGAAGGGGTTTAAAGCTGTTAAATAGAAATGGAGAGCTTACACTTTGAGTACCGGGATATGACCGGAAAGCGAAATAAAAACCTGGAAATTCGGGGTGAATAGGGTAGAAAGGTACTTTGAAAGGGAAGGACAGCGAGCGATGGGGAAGTCTCGGGAGTGATAACCTTGATGCGCTTATCGGGTTGGACGCTTGACAGACGCACGGCGCTTTAGGGTTACAGTACCGCCAAGGATGGAGTCCTAGAAGACGGTTCCTTCCTAACCGGGGAAGAATCAGGGCGGTGGAAAGGCGCAGGCGTGGAAGAGAGTGGAATATCGAGAGAAGACGAAGCAGACAAGGGGGAGATAGATAGCCACTCAGAGGTGGACGTACATCCTAGGTGGATCGAAGAAGAGATTCATCGTCGAAGTCTTCACCAGAGTTATCCTGAGAATTGAGAGGCAAGGTCGACGAGGTGGGGTAGATGGCAAAGTGTGAGCCGGTCAAGGAGGACGAGGAGAGTGGTCTATAGATGATAGGCAGGTGTGAGGGCGTACTGTACTGTATCCGAAAGCCAAAGCTCAAGCTCAGCGCGGAGCGTGAAGACAATTGAATTGTTGAGAACCAGCTTAGGACCCATTTGGTAGACGGTAGAAACCGGCGCCTGCATCCCGATTGGCTGAATTCTCGGACGTCGATTTGGCAGGCCCGGTTTCGAAACCTACCGAACGGGCTTTTCATTCACCTTTTTGGGGTTATCACCTCTCTCACATCCCGATCCAATTTAATCACCAACAAGTCCTCGCTGACGCAGCGCCGCCAGGTTAATCGCCCGAACCCGCATACATCCACGTCCGATTCCTCGTCTGTTTTAAGGGCATCCAACCCTCTTTTCCTCCCAGACGGCCATGAATCCGTCCTTTCGCCACAATAAAGGGTGTCACGCTCGATCCAGATGACCCCGCCGCGTGGCTGTCAGCGGAAAACGACGCGTCTTCGTCAAAAAAAGATGTGAGGTCAAGGTCTCTTCAGGTAAGTATTTGCCTATTTTCCTCCTCCCTCTGGTGATAACATTTTGCCTTGGTTTGCTCAAGTCAAGATCGCCGTCTGTCGACAATGTCACAGCGTCATGGCTCCCGCTCCACTTACTGTCGCGTCAGCGTCAGCGTCCGTCTCTCCCTCGCCCTTTGCCCCATGGCACCGATCACCGTGCCACCTTTTAAGTCGCCATTGCCATCGCACCTGATCGACAACGCGCCTGAAGCCGGACCTGCGCAGCCTGACAACTCCGCCTGCATAGACGAGTGCGCAGCAATAGAGTATGTAATGGACTGCACGCCAGCGCCGCGTGACGAAGGCAAAGGGGAGTGCGGAGGTGAAGGCGGTCAGGTGTTACTGGCGACCTTGACGTTGAGATGCTCGTTGTTGACCCTTCTCCCGCTCGGGCCCCATCGCAGCAGGTGTATCTGTCCCCCTCGCCGTCCTCCCTTCTGCTTGCGGGTATGCATATATTGTGTGACAGAGTCCAGCACCTCCCTTCGGTACATCCGATCGCTCATCGTCGTCAAGATCCCGAGCTTTCCCCACAGCGCTCATCAAAAATACCCTTGCTCCTTTCCTCCCCATCCGACAATCTCCCGTCCACGGGTTACCCGTCCGACCATCCCCCGGGACGAGACAGTGAACGTGACCCATCAGATGTCATATATGTCAACTCTGCTTCATCCGCCTCTTCTCCCATATCATTATCACCACAGCCCTCGCGCCCTCGCCGCAGCACACGTAATAAGAACGAGAAGAAGAAAAGCCAACTGATGGGATATGTCCTCGTACCCCCACTCCCACCGGGCATGCGCGGCGCCCAACGCGCGAGTGCCGTCCCGGGGGCCAAAGGAAAAGCACGAGCTGGAGATAACTCAGGTACCAGGGAGCTCGTGTCCGCCCTACAGGATGCGTTGGCGAATAGTTCCTTAGTGCTGGGAGCGCACAAATCCCGCGCGGGACAGGAAAGAGGAACTTGAAGGCGGTGGACCTAGTAGAGGTGGTAGGGGATGGGGATGGACGTGAGGGTGCGGAGGAACGGAGCAAAGGGTCGACAAACCTCGCCTTGCGTTGACCAAGGCATTCGCGCACAACTCGGCTGATCCCAAGGTTGCCGCGCCGACACTGGCAGGACCGGTGGCGAGTGGGAGTGCGCGGCAGTTTAGGAGAAGCGCTCCTGTCATGGCTCTGAGTGACAGCGCAAGGGTGGTGGTCGTTCTCCCTCCAACAAAACGCACACGCGCACCTACGAATGTGTAGGTCATATCCGATGCCGATGCTAATGACCCACCCACCTCTACGCGCGTGTCACCGCGGCGGTAGGGAAAACGCCAGCCGCACATGTCTAAAAGCCCGCAAATGAAGCGACAGCGCACTGCGCTCAGGGGAGGTGATTCGGACCAGCACGAAAAAGAGGAGGATGATGAGATCGAGATTATCGTCGATGCGCCGCGCTACGAGGGGCAAACCGCACGACGAACATCACCTGTTCCGGCCAAACCCAAAGTTCTCCCGTGACACCCAGCGGCGCCGCACATCCACGCCGTCCCCGATGCATATATCCATTTCCACATCATTGTCCTCCACCCACCCTCACTGCCGCCACAGTCAGCACCAGCCACACCGCCGGACGTCAATACGCTCGCTGGCCTCCCACTGACCATCCTCTCAGCACCCATATTTGCAGAAATCGTGATACACTCGCGCGCCCTCAGTCATTTACATCACTCGCCTGGTCCCCCAGATCCAGGAGCAGAAGCCAAGGCGGGTGAGGGTGAAGGTACAAGGGATGCTGAGACGCAGATAACGACCCAAGATGGACCGTCGCAGGGTTTTCTCCATGAAGCCGCGGAAGGCGCGCACGGTCTCCTCACATCTCCCACTACTGCCATGGTCACAGCCACGACTACTGGTAGCAACCCCTGCGCCACCACCACCGATCCGCGGCATGCAATTCTGGACCTTGGCGACATTGTCGTCCCTATAGATAGACGGCGGAGCACAAGAACAAGTGCGAGAACGGCAATATGCGGATCAAGCGGCCGACATCGCGCTCGCCGTGCCACTACATGCGTTACGCACCTCGAGCGCTGCCCACCTGGACGGCCCTATGCTTGGCTTTGTGCTGTCCGGGCACAAGGGTGCGGGACGCGCCGGCGCAGTTGCCAACGCAGGCGGGTCCTATCTCGGCATCGGCATCCAGCCACGTGCCAACATGGGCGCGGACTTGCAGTTTATGTTGGCTACTTTGAATGTTAGCCCTGGTGCCAGTCCTGGATGGATCGACTGGGGTACTGGAGTAGTCTTCGGCGCGGCTACTCCGAGCGCTGGCACTGGCGGGGTCGCCACAGACAAATTCGCTAGAGACGGGACAATCGACCCGTCGGTGCTCGGCGGCGGTGCTGGTGCTGGTAGCCCAGGAAAGCTGTTCGGACTCGGACCATTCCGTTGCGTTTGGCGACCGGCTCAGCTCGCCGGGGCGCTTCCCGCTGTCGCCTGCTATAGGCGAAGACGAGCATACGGACGACCTAGGAGATGAGGAAGACGTTATGGAGCTGTTGTTCCAAGACCCAACAGACGGCGACTTTGTGCTGCCAACTTCCGTGGCTGGTAGGATGGGCAAGGGCAAGGGCAAAGCCGTCGCAAGCACCGAGCACGCTGGCGCAAGGGGCGTACGGAGACGAAGGAAGAGCTGGCGCAAGGCACTCGCCGACAATGATGCCGCTGTCGCAGCTGAGGATCACGACGGCGATGACGATGAAGACCAAGAAATAGAGGGGACACCGTCCGTGTCCCCATCGTTCCCGTCGTTTCAGGTGTCCGAGCTGTCGTTTTGTCGTCATTGTTGCCGAAAGGCGCACCGACCGAAGATGCGTTGTACGCAGATCAGGGCGTCGACCGGTGAGCCGTGCCGCAAACTATACTGCGATCTTTGCATCGAGAAGCGGTGCGTTCCTCTGCTCTAAATCCCTTCCTTTGTTGATTTTGGATTTCGGGTTGGCAGATTGTAGGTACCCTGACTTGACGTTCGACGCGTTCGCGACAGTGTTTGCATGTTCGTGCTGTGGCAACTTTTGTAATTGCTCTCATTGTGCGCGTGCGCGTGGTGAGCAATATATATCCGAGCGGAATGGGGGGTGGCGCAAGTGGGGACGTTGGCCCGCCCCTGCTGCTGCTGCGACTGGCCCATCGGCACCGCTGTTATCGGCGCAGCAGCGAAGAGGCTAGCGGCAGAACTTGACTAGCTTCGTCAAGGCTACGGGTAAGGGCAAGGGCAAGGGCGGAAGTGTGACCTCGAAAGCTATTGAGGTTTTCAAGGCCGCGTCCATATCCGAGTTGGAGAATTGGAGCACTGCTGTGTTTACGGTCACTGGCGAACCTTTGGGCGAAGCATTCTTGGAAGGCAACGCAGCACATATCGTTCCTATTTTGCCGACGAATCCACCGTCAACCTTCACCTCCACCTTCCAATCGGCGCCCGCACCTACACCTGCAACTGCAATACCAACTGCACTTCCACCCGAGACGGCCGACACGTCCCCTTCTATACCTGCGTCTAAGCACCAGCGACAACGGCACGTGTTTATTGGTAAACTGCTCAAGGCCTGGGGTCGCTGTGTCACGGTGCCTGATCCTGAAGATCAGCGGCAAAAGCAGAAGACAAAGACGCGTTCTGATGCGGGACGATGCAGGGGCAAACGCAAGCGCATCCACATTCGCATGTTTATTGGCAACGAAAGGCTGTTGTCATCGAGGCGTGTGAAGAGGAAGAGGCACCGGTCTGCCTCGTTGACACCTTGCGTTGACACCTTGCGTGCGGGACAGCGGCGAAGATGCGGACCAGGACGCGAATGAGGGAGTTTGGCCGGGGGAGTACGTGGTAGCACCGCCGACGGGTGCTGCTGACGGCGCAGTGGACGCGACATCGATTTTGAGGATCACGCCGGAGGAAGTGGAGTGTGCGATTGGAGCGGCGTTCGCTGTTGGCGCGTAGTAGCAGCAGTCCGTTAAGCTGTCAAGTCCGTCGCGTGGTAGTATTGTATTCACCCTATGGAAGGAAGTAGTAAAATATTGGGTAGGGTAGAGTCACAGTATACATATATTACTGTCTTTATGCATATACACACACACCCTACAGTTATCGCTGTAAACATATATATATATCCGCTTTAGTTTTGCGTTTTGGAGCCTGTGTTATCAGATCATATCATTCATCGCTTGCACAAAATAAGGAGGCCCCCTTCGCCCACACGCTATCCCTTCTCAGCCTCTAGTACTGGCCACACACCTTTCCAGGGAGTCGTCAAGGGAATCCTGCTTAGAGCCCCGGCAAGAGTGATAGCGAAGGTGAGGATGAAAGGCCTTGCGAGCTTCATCGCATCCATGTGGGTGGCTCAACCTGAAGTCTTTTTGTGCAGACAGGACGCCCCCAGAAAGGTCGCTATGTCCACGACAAATGAATTGAATATAACCAGATCAGTGCACACTCGTGTAAGCCGCATTCACCTCACTCGGCAGTGTGATAGAGCAGTTGGACATGTGCCCCCAAGTCACGAAGCATGGCCAAGTAGTACACTGACAGTAGGTCAATCTACAAGAGTGAAATCGAAATAAGCGCCTCAGTCCTTGCTCTTGCGCCAGCTTGGGCGATGCTTCTCTATAACTGAAACGTTTTCTAATTAGTAGGTTGCGAAAAGGTGCTTAGGTGTCAGAGCTTAAGTGGGTCGTCTGCGCCGGCCTCGCTGGCATTTACTACCGCTATACGCACGTGATCCAATGTTCGAAGGTCTCGATTGGTCAATTCTTCCCCGCCCAAGGCACCATTTCGTAACGGTCTTTCCAGTGCGCTGTTGCGCGGCATAGCCGCCACCAAACCCAATGATAACAGCTTTATGGCATCGCTTGCCCCCTCCTCAGTGTGAGTGGCAAGGGTTAAGGTATCGACGACTGGAAACTCAGGCTGTACGGATGTGCCACTCACTCGTCGCCTGCCTCAGCTCATGATCACCCGAGGGTGCGCAATATGCGTTTTTATTTTTATTTTGTTTTCCTGATGTTGAAAGTTATCCAGGCCCTGCGTGGCAAACACGCACTTGACTGCAGATCGACTGCACAGCCCATCATATTGCCAGGTCGATCATTGAGCCACGCCTCACCATCGCTGTGTCCGCAACTGAATGGAAGATCCCTCGTTGGCACTGATAGGCTGTGCAATCAATGAAGATGCTACTTATCTTCCAAGCGCCGTCTGAGCACTGCCCCTATGGCTGGTCAGTGGTCGCCGCTGCGTTCTATATGTTCAGCGTTCTCCTGCCAGGGACGCCATTGTATCGTTCGTCACATCTGCGAGCAAAATATTACACAAAATAAGATTCACAGTTGGTGTTAGGCGCTAGAATGACTTCCATAATCAGCCCATTTCTTCTTGTGGTGGTGTTAGGGACACACGCGCTGATCCATGAGGCGGGTATGATGGGCAGTGCGAGGTGCGCACTGCACGCGTACAAAGTATCCGTCGACAGGGACTGTGACCACTGCCTCTGTGGATTATATATCTACTGCAACTGTCCCTCTGCCACATCGTCAACGTCACTGTCAATGAGTTCTCCGAAGTACGTCCAGATCCTCACTAGTCCCGTCGGAAAAGTCGGTACTCATCCATCTCTAACCAGTCGCACTCGAAAGCCCATCAGCCATCCATTCATAAGCCCAGGGGCAGGAAAGCATGTTGCCCGTCACCGGAAGGGACACCAGACGGAATTCTTTAATAAACGAGGACGATGTATGTCGCATTCTCGGCGCTTAGAACGCTGATCACTGACTTTTATGGTGCAGACGTTATTTCTTTCCAGCGCGTGACTATCGGCTCCCTCCCTGACGATGTCCTCCTGGACATATTCGATTTTTATCAAAAAATGACATATCCAAATCTGGAGTGGCTTGAGCTAGTGCACGTATGCCGAAGATGGCGATATATCGTGTTTGCATCACCCCACCGTCTTGGTCTGCAATTTATATTCGGAGCGTCGACACCTGCGAGGGAGATACTGGATGCTTGGCCGCCTATCCAAATCGTCATATCTCATAAATTTCAATTTCTGAGTAATCGCACACATGAGGATAACATCATCGCCGCACTCGAGGACCCTGATAGCGTGTGCGAGATTGATCTCTCCCATCTACCGAGTTCTCTATTGGAACGACTCGTCACTGTGATGCAGGAGCCATTTCCGGTGCTGGATCGTCTTCACCTTAGTTATTATGATCCGACTCCACCAGTGCTTCCCGATACCTTCTTGGGAAGATCTGCCCCACGTCTAGAGTCGCTCTATTTGTCTCGCATTCCATTTCCGGCATTACCAAAACTCCTTTTGTCTGCGCGAGACCTTGTCCGTCTCATCCTTCGCAGTGTACCACATAGTGGGTACATTTCGCCCAAAGCGATGGTCACATGCCTGTCCGCGTTGACCAACCTCGAATTCTTGTCCCTCCAATTCGAATCCCCGTCTTCCTGCCCCGATCGGGGAAGCCAACGTTCACTTCCGCTGACACGCGTTGACCTCCCCGCTCTCACCAGGTTGGACCTCCAAGGCGTTAGCGAGTACTTGGAGGACTTCTTGGCCCGGATAAACACTCCTGTTATTACCACCACCACAATAACGTTCTTCAATCGGGTCATCTTTGACATTCCGCAACTGTTCAAGTTCGTCCGTCGCCGCACAGAGGCGCTCGGGTCAGTCAAGCGAGCGGAGCTGTTCTTCACTAGACGTCTTGCCAGGCTCTCCGTTCATAGCCCTGATTCGCGACGAGGGAGGGATTACGACGATGATGGATTTCCAAATATCCGTGTATGGTGCAACGCGTTCGATTGGCAAATAGCATTTTTAGTGCAGATATGCAGCCAGCTTTTGCCTCTCCTCTCCAGTGTGGAACGGCTTGACATCGAGTGCAACGGTATTAATCCATTGGATTTGCGAGACGACCTGGATCACACGCAATGGCTGGAACTTTTTCGCCCATTTATCGCCGTGCAGAGCCTGCATATACGCGATCTGGATAAGCTCATTGCGCCCGCACTTCAAGAGCTCACTGGGGCGAGAGTCATGAAGGTGTTACCTGCGCTTCGCAGCCTTTTCATCCCAGATCCCAACCCATCTGGATCTGTGCGGCAAACCATAGAGCCATTCATCACTGCGCGCCAGCTCTCCAATCAACCTGTCACCGTGGAATGGTACCTGTTTACAGAGCCCGTACCGATGAATGCTTTCCGCTGTTGATTCCGTTACTGCTCGACATTATCTACTTACAAGCCGCCCCTCCTATACTCCCGCTGCTCGATGCCCGAAGAGCTCGTCGCTTTTACCAGCCCACCATGATTTCCTTGTGTAATATTTTGTAACTCAGTTCTCACCATGCCCGATGTACTCGAGTAGTATCAAATTGATCAGACTATCACTCGTTCTACAGAAAATAAGCAGTACGTCGAGGTATAGTGCTACTGACCTGTAACTCGTGACTGGTCATTCTATGTAATAGTCCCTTTCCCTGCCCATTGCCGTTGCCTGACCTCATCAGGACCTCTGCGACTTCTCTCGTTATATTATAACATACGAACGGACTTGTGGGTGGCTTGCATTTCGCGCGGCGCTCAGGCTCGGTTAAAGATGATAACTGTGTGAATCCCTCAGTGTGAGGGAGTACTGTATACTGTTGTCGGGTTGGCGACGGGTCATAGGAGCGCAAAGACAGCTTGATTTGGCAGGTCACAGTGCCGAACGGGCCTTTCATTCACCTTTTTGGGGTTATCACCTCTCTCACATCCCGATCCAATTTAATCACCAACAAGTCCTCGCTAACGCAGCGCCGCCAGGTTAATCGCCCGAACCCGCATACATTCACGTCCGATTCCTTGTCCGTTTTAGCGGCATCCAACCCTCCTTTCCTCCCAAACGGCCATGAATCCGTCCTTTCACCACAAGAACGCGACACCATGGAGAATCAGGACTTCCATTCGGGACCCCGTGGTCAGCTGCTCAGGACTATGATCACGCTCGATCTAGATGACCCCGCCGCGTGGACATCAGCGGAAAACGACGCGTCTTTGTCAAAAAAAGACGTGAGGTCAAGGCCGCTTCAGGTAAGTATTTGCTTATTTTCCTCCTCCCCCTGGTGATAATATTTTGCCTTGGTTTGCTCAAGTCAAGATCGCCGTCTGTCGACAATGTCACAGCGTCATGGCTCCCGCTCCACTTACCGTCGCGTCAGCGTCAGCGTCCGTCCCTCCTTCGCCCTCCGCCCCATGGCACTGATCACCGTGCCACCTTTTAAGTCGCCATTGCCATCGCACCTGATCGACAACGCGCCTGAGGCCGGACCCGCGCAGCCTGACAACTCCGCCTGCATAGACGAGTGCGCAGCAATAGAGTATGTAATGGACTGCACGCCAGCGTCGCGTGACGAAGGCAAAGGGGAGTGCGGAGGCGAAGGCGGTCAGAGTGTTACTGGCGACCTTGATGTTGAGATGCTCGTTGTTGACCCTTCTCCCGCTTGGGTCCCATCGTAGCAGGTGTGTCCGTCCCCTCGCCGTCCTCCCTTCTGCCTGCGTGTACATCAGCCAATTCCGGAATGTCTGGACCGTCTGGGGCCGGTCTTAGCAGTCTGAGGCCAGTCTTAACGGTCTGGGCGGTCTGAGTAGATTACATAATATGTCTGAATTCCGTCTGAGTGGTCTGAGTGGTCTGTGTAGATTACCTAATGTATCTGAATTCTGTCTGAGCAGTCTGAGCGGTTTGAGAGGATTACCTAATGTGTCTGAATTCTGTCTGAGGTGTCTGAGTGGTTTGAGAATATTACCTAATGTGTCTGAATTCTGTCTGAGGTGTCTGAGGCAGTCTGTACGCACATGACATATGACAAAGCGTAATAACATGTTACATAATTATTCAAACAATAAATCTACCAAAACACAATTCGAACCCTCAACCTACTCACATGACTACTTAGACAATTTTACCGTTGCACCAAGCAAGCTTGCAAGAGCTGATCTAATAACACCCATATAAGTAGTAAGTAGGAGCTCTGTAGCGGTCTGAATAGATTACCTAATGTGTCTGAGGCTGTCTCTGTCTGCGAGCGTGCTATGCATGCTGCTACTACGCACTTGTGATCTCACATGCGCATTGTGTGCACTCTAGATTTTTTGTGCTATGTAAAGAGAACTAGATCATACAAGTATTATAAAGACATTTCTCATACGTGCGCCATGTATGCTATCGCCTCCACCAGTCATCGACTTGTCGCACAGCACCTGTGAAGGCTACTGCTGCTGTTACTGTCGCTGGGCCGCCCGCGCGCCGTGTGCGCTCTTGCTCCGCTGGTCATCATGCAGCGCCTGCTGCTGCGCATGCCGATGCAGAGCCATGCGCTCATGACCTCGTGTGCGCCGTGTGCACTCTTGCCTCTGCTGGTCGTCGCGCAGCGTCTGCTGTTGCTGTTGCTGCTGCGCGTGCGCCGGTGGGCCATGTGCTTGCAATCTCGAGCGTGCCGTCTGCACTCTTACCTCCGCTCGTTGTTGCGCAGCGCCTGCTGCTGCTGCGCATGCACCTTCGTTCGTGTTTGCCTGGGCCCACCATTCAAATTGTTGATTATCTGAAACACCATAGTCAGCATAGAAACACAGCTATCTTACTTACTTTCCCCACCTGTGCACTTGCACTGTATTTGTGACTAAAGACAAGAAAATAGTTAGTTATATCGTTGTGTAACGAATGCATCACACAGCGGCGCGCGAGTATTGAAACAGTGTCAAATTTTTTCCGTGAGAGACAACAAATACAAACAGACACACACAAACACGAAAAAAGAAATTGAACAAGTCAACATAGCGGCGCCACTCCCACCTCTCATCAATCGATGGCCGTCGACTTCATCCGCGAGGACTCAAGGCCCATTTAAAAGAAAGATGCAAACTTTTATTATTTCTTAGTTACTAACAAGTTATTCTATCTTAGGTTTCTGCACAGCGATACGCCGGCCCACCAAACCCCTCCCCATCCAAATGGGATGTGGATGAGTGGTTCGTTTGGGGCTGGGCAGACCCCAACGAGTCACTGGAAGGCCTACAGTACCTGCAAGGTAAGAACTCCATGCCATAAACCCGCCATGTCACTGCTGACCCCTTTCCCACTGCAAACATGCAAATGTGCCGTGTCACAGGATCCTGCAGCGGCAATGCAACGACGGCAGCGACAGCAGCTGCAACAATGACATGCGACCACACCACATAAGCAGGTCCGGAGGGCCTCCCCCTCATCCTGAGCGCACGTATCCCTGTCATCCTCCTCCCTGTTTCGTCTGAACTAACAATCTCTCTAGTCACAGGTCTGGTCCCTCCACCTCCCCTCCCTTGCTGTCTCCACCTCTTCAATTCACCTCCCTCTGCCAGTCGCCCTCGCACTCCCGATTCCAACCACCCCCCATCTCACCCGCATTCTTGCGACGTTCTCGCACCAGACCGAGATCGTCTGCTCAACCAGGCCTCAGCCGAGGTGATCAACTTGTTCGGCACAGACAGGCAGATATGGATCAAGCGTGGTGGGCTGCGCTGATCGCTGCCTTGCAGTCCATTGCGACCAAGGTAGGTCGTCCCGCGCATCTCTGATTGAGAAGTTCGACTTGACTAATCTTTTTTTTTTTTTTTTTTTCTTTTCTTGTGCATTCATTAGCGCACGATCTACAAGCAGGTGTGTGTGCGGCGTGCATGCGGTGTGCGTCCGGCCGTGCAGGCGGCGTGCGATCTGCCAGAGGGGGGGTGATCAGCAGGCATGCGTGCGTTTATGATGTACTGTACCATATGTTTACATGGTACTAGGAGGCTATCATCTATATACAGTAATAAAGCTGAATTCTGGTTCATCACTAATACCCCGTCTATATGTGTCTGAAAGCTGTCTGAATCCTGTCTGAGTGTGTCTGGAGGTGGTTCTGAAAGTGGTCTGAATCTGGTTTGAAAGTGGTCTGAATCCGGTTTGAAAGTGGTCTGAATCCAAGTCTGAATCCGGTCTGAATCCGGTCTGGTGTGTCGAACTCCGCCTTAGCGGTCTGAGGTGTCTGAGTGGTCTGAATCTGGTCTTAGCGGCCTGAATCTGGTCTTACCGGTCTGAGCAGTCTGACTCAGACCTAATTCAGACGGCCCGGAATTTGCAGATGTATGCATACATTGCGTGACGAGTCCAGCACATCCTTGTGATGCTGTACCTCCGATCGCTCATCGTCATCAAGATCCCGAGCTTCCCAACTGCGCTTATCAAGAACACCCTTGTTCCTTCCCTCCCCATCTGAAAGTCTCCCGTCTACGGCTCACCCGTCCGACCATCCCCTGGGACAAGACAGAATATGACCCATCAGATGTCATATATGTCAGCTCTGCTTCGTCCGCTTCTTCCCCCTCCATCATCACTACCGTCCTCGCGCCCTTGCCGCGGCACACGTAATAAGAACGAGAAGAAAAGCCAACTGATGGGATATGTTCTCGTACCCCCACCCCCACCAGGCATGCGCAAGTCCGACTACCAACCTCTGTGACAGCTGCTCCGAACGCGAGAGCGCCGGCCCGGGGCCAAGGGCGAAACACGAGTTGGGGATAACTCAAGTACCAGGGAGCGGGGGGCTCCTTGAACCGCTACCACCACCATGGTGCGGATTCCCACGGTATCAGCCGGGGCAAGGATTGGTGAATCGAAACACCATCGGCCCCTCCTACGAGTCATACCAGCTCACACTGTCCCATCATGGACACCCGCCCACCGGCGACAATCTTGACTATTATATACCATACAACCCATGTACCTACCAAACCCTCTGTGAAATACAGACTACTAAAACCTTCACGACCGCATCCCCCCAAACCTACTGACCCACCAACGGCACCAACTCCTTGACGCCCCACCACCACAACCGCTGACCCTGCCAGAACAACCAAACCCTACAATGCCACCAAGGTGCCTGGCAAGACCAGCAATGAAAGACCACCCACGCGAGCGCATCGACAAAGGCGCTGAGCCTGAATACCCTCTATTGTTCAATGCCACACACACGCACACGTACACGCACACACACACACACACCGTGCCCCCCCCCTCACCGGGTCGATCAACAGATGGCACCACACCATCAACGCACGTCTCACCGATGACAAGATACTCGCCACAAAAATCAAACGGGACAACCCGGACAAGAAGTCCGCCCAGACAGTCAAAAGTACTTGGGAACATGTCCTTAGAAAAAACACGGACCTCCCAGATGACTGGATCGCCAGTCGAGAGGTTTTAGTGGGTAGGAGGACACGACACACCTTGCCCCCGTAGGACGCGTGCCCTGAGTCCCACACTGGCCCGGTTACAGCGTGTTAGGCAGGGCTGATCCTGGCAATCTCCCCTGTCTAACAATTATTTTCGGTAGACAGCGGTACATAGCTAACTACCAAAATAAACGCTTTCCAAAAAAAAAAAAAAAAAGTACCGGGGAGCTTGCGTCCGCCCTACAGGATGCGTTTTGGAATAATTCGTTTTGTGCCAGAAACGCACAAATATCCCACACAAAACGGAGAAAGGAAAGTGGAAGGCAGTGGACCCGGTGGAGTTGATAGATGATGAAGATGGATGTGAGGGTGCGGAGGAGCGGACCAAGGGGTCGACGAACCTCGCCCTTGCATTGGCCAAGGGATTCGCACATAACTTGGCTGATCCCAAGGTAGTGGCGTCGACATTGGCTGGGTCGGTGGCGAGTGGGAGCGCGCGGCAATTTAGGAGAAGCGCTCCTGTCATGACTCTGAGATAGATACACTAAATATACAGTCTTTCTCTCGAAGACTGAGCCCATATTCCAACATGAACAACGCCTCGTCGTTGTCCAAGTGGCATGGCTGGCACGTAGACTCTGTATTGGCACAGAGGAACTGTGAAACCACGAAAAGAGGCGACCCACCATGATGTCCATCATGTCCTGGAAGCAAGCAAGACACGCGTGTCGTTCGCTTAGTTGCACAACTAGCGAGCCGCCGTACAGCGCGCCCAGCTAGGTTGCAGGGCTCCGAGTCAATGTCAACTTAACGGCAACACTAGACTCTGAGCACTACCTGTGGCTGGTCTGCGGTTGAGATCCAGTCATTCAGAGTTGGTGTTGGTCGCTACTGTCGCTAAAATGACTTTAGTCTTTCTTGTGGCGGTGCTCGGAACACGTGCTGATCCAAGAGGCGCGGTGCGCGGTGCGCACGTGTACAGTACGAGGTATCATCCGTCGACGGGGGATTGCGACCACGGCCTCTCTGTGGGTTATATTTCTACTGCAACTGTCCTTCTATTACATCGCCAACGTCACTGTCAATGAGTCCTCCAAAGTACGTCGTGATTCTCACTAGTGCTGTTGGAAAAGTGCCCGACCTCGGTACTCACCTCTGACCAGTCGCACTCGAAAGCCCATCAGTCATCCATCCATGAGCTCAAGGGCAGGAAAGTGGATTGCGCGTCACTGGAAGGAATTCTTTAATCAACAAGGACGAAGTCCGTCTCCGCAAAGTCCATCTCGAAGTACATCTGATCAAAGTACGTCTCATGCTCAGCGCCTGGAAGGCTGATCACAGACTTTTATGGCGCAGACACTATTTCTTTCAACGCGTGACAATCGAATCCCTCCCTGGCGATGTCCTCCTGGACATATTCGATCTCTATCAAAAAATGACAAATCAGGAATGGCATAGGCTCGTGCAAGTATGCCGAAAATGGCGATCCGTCGTATTTGAATCGCCCCACCGTCTTGGTCTGCAGCTTCTATGCACAGCGAGAACACCTGTGAGGGAGATACTGGGTGTCTGGCCGCCCATGCCAATCATCATAGACGATTCGCGACCGACACTCCTCGGGGGAGATAACATGATCGCCGCACTCGAGCACCCTGATCGCGTGTGCGACATTCGTTTCTCCTATCTAACGCGTTCTCTATTGGAAAGATTCATGCAGGTGCCATTTCCGGTGCTGACCGAACTTCATCTTAAGTGTGATCAGACTCCACCGGTGCTTCCCGATACCTTCTTGGGAGGATCTGCCCCACGTCTAAAGTCACTCTATTTGGACCTCATTCCATTTCCGGCATTACCGAAACTTCTTTTGTCTGCACGAGACCTTGTCCGTCTCAGGCTTTGCAGTGTGCCACATACTGGCTACATTTCGCCCGAGGCGATGGTCACATGCTTGTCCGCGTTGACCAATCTCAAATTCTTTGCCCTCGGATTCCAATCCCCGTCTTCCCGCCCGGATCGGGGAAGCCAACGTCCACCTCCGCTGACACGCGTTGTCCTCCCCGCTCTCGCCGTATTGGATTTCCAGGGCGTTAGCGAGTACTTGGAGGATTTGCTGTCCCGGATAAACACTCCTGTTATTACCGCCACCAGAATAATCTTCTTCAATCGGGTCATCTTTGACATCCCACAACTCTTCAACCTCGTCAGTTGGGGGTGCCCGGGTCGGCCAAGCGAGCGGGGCTGTTCTTCTTTGAAGATTCTGCCCGTCTCTTCACTTATCGCCCTGGTTTCCCACGGCAGAAGTATACTGGATTTCCAAGAGTCGATGTACGGTGCGACGCGTTTGATTGGAAAATCTCGTTTTTCGTGCAGATATGCAGCCAGCTTTTGCCTCTCCTCTCCAGTGTGGAACGGCTTGACATCGAGTGCTACAATGTAGATCCATTGGATTGGCAAGACGACCTGGATCACACTCAATGGCTGGAAATTTTTCGCCCATTTATCGCCGTGCAGAGCCTGCATATATGCGGTCTGGATGAGTTCATTGCGCCCGCACTGCAAGAGCTCACTGGGGTGAGAGTCATGGAGGTGTTACCTGCACTTCGCAGCCTTTTCGTAATGAATCCTGACCCATCCGGATCTGTGCGGCAAGCCATAGAGCCATTCATCACTGCGCGCGATCTCTCTAATCGGCCCGTCACTGTCCACCGGTGGGGAGGGGTGATACTGTAGTGAGTGATGGTGTAGATTAATTGGTACGTATAAATTCTCTCCGCTACTGATTCTGTTATCGTTTGACAGTATCTACTTACTAGTCGACCCTCCTATACTCCCGCTGTTCGATGATCGAAGGGCCCATCGCTTTTGACAGCCCACCATGATGTCCTTCTGTGATATTTCATAACTCAGTTCTCACCACGCCCGATGTACTCGAGTAGTATCAAATTGATCAGATTATCGCTCATTTTACAGAAAATAAGCAGTACGTCGAGGTAGTGCTAATGGACTGTAACCCGTGACGGGTCGTTACAGTCCCTTTCCCTGCCCGTCGCCGTTGCCTGATCTCATTAGCACCTCTGCTACCTCTCTCTTGATATTATAGCGTACGAACGTCTTATGGGTGGCTTGCACGTCGCGCTTCGCAGCCTGCGCTGGGGCTCGGTCAAAAATCATATCTGCGCGAATGCCCCAGCCTGCCGCCGAGGGTTATGAACGACGCCTTGTCGTCGTCCAAGTATCATGGCTGGCACGTAAACTCCGTATTGGCACAGAGGGATTGAGAAACCATGAGAAGAGGCGACCCACCACGTCATGGAAGCAAGAAAAATACGCGTGCCATTCGCTTAGTTGATGACCAGCGAGCCGTCGCACAATACAGACCTTACCACCGGGGGCCGCTGCTGTGAGCCATAGGTTGCAGGACGCGGAGCGTCGACGTCACGATTTGGCTCTGTACCGTGACGGTCCCTCTCGTAGTGCTGTGTTGGGCTCGCTAAACCGCTAGCTGAAACGATCTGACATTGAGAATGTCAGGAAATATCAAGAATTAAATTACGGATACAAAATCAGGTTGGGGATATGGGCGAAGAGAAATATCATGACGAGAAGACTAGGATGATGTAATGAAGATGTGAAGCACACACCGTGACAACGAGAATTCGAGACGTTGATGAGTTCAATGAGGTGATGAAAACGAGGAGAAGGTGAGGACGAGGACGGCGAACCAAGATCGATTGAAAGGAGTTATCAGGAAATGGGAAGAGCATGATGGAATAGAGGGACAGAGATCACATGATGAGGAAGTCACGAGACAAGTAGTAGATATAGCAGAACCTTGGTTGGAGTTGGATTCTCTCCAACGGGGCGGCGAAAGCTAACTCGGAGACGTGGAGAAGTAACACTGGCTTTGCCATGACAAATGAGCAAGTACATTAAATCTGTCAAGATGATCATTGTCATAGAATACAGACCGTAGTAGGAACGCGAACATGGTGAGTACCGAGTACGGATATAATACGAACGTCTGTGTGGGAGGACGGAGAGAGAGCTAAAGAGCGAAAGCGAATGACGCGGATGTGAGGGGATGAGGTGCAGCCAATGAAGGCAGAAGATAGTCCGAACTGAACACACAAGGGATACAGAACGCAGTGGGAAGATAGCACAGAGCAGCGACGGTGGACACAGCAGCTGGGATGCGGATGATATGGAGACACATAAGTTTGGTCAGATTGGTAAAGAAGGATGATCATGGCGGATGTGTCAGTCCGAGGTTCATTGTTTGAGTCATATGAAGGTCGAGATGCCATGATCTAAGTGAGAACAGAGTGAAGGACTTGGGCTTGTTGTAATACAGAAAACAGGATGGTAGGCGTGATCGAGTTTACTTAGCGAGATCCGAGGCCAATACACTGCGTTCGCCGGGTATCGTGCTCGTGCCGTGGCACGTCGTACACGTTTCCACCTGGGAAGCCCATCGCCGTAATCAAAATGTCTCGTGTTTGGGGCACTTGTCTGAACTCACCAAAAGAGTCCCCTCACCTTACGCCACCACGCCAGGAATTCAGCATCTCATGGGAGAGGGAGGGTAGCTATACCTTAGCATTGGGATCCTTGACACCCTGAGCTGGTACCCAGCGCGCACAGCGATGACGCCCTCAACCATGTGCGTACGCCCGAGTTTGCCAGGCCGCCGGCGTGGAGTTGTGCGGAAGGCAGTGAGCGGGGAGATCGGGCACACGGTGGAGGAAGCGATCTCTGGTGGGACGTACACTTTGACGATGGCAAGGGGGTTAGGGCAGTGCGACATACCATGAAAGTATTGCATGTCGTAGCTGTCGTTACGTACGCGAACTAGACAAAAGGCATACAGGAGAAAGTGGGACACTGTTGTGTGGATGTCGTGAGGGAACACTGATGGGCAGAACGGTGCGCACCACTTGTGTTCGGATTCTCAGACTTTCCCCTCCCTGTACAGGCGAAGAGGAAACAGAGGCCAACTTTGGTTTGGCCGGAGTCGCGGACGGGACGCGGGATGAAAAGTCGAACACGTTGCGCAGGAGATTAACGATGCAACTAGAAGGGCTTTAAAGCTGTTTGATGGAAAATGGAGAGCTTACGCTTTGAGTACTGGGCGTATGACCAGAAAGTGAAATGAAACCCTGGATATTCGGGGTGAATGGGGATAGAGGGTGGAAAGGTAAATTGAGAGGGAGCGACAGGGAGCGACGGGGAGGTCTCGGGAGTGGTACCCTTAATGCGCTTGTTCTCTCGGCGGGTTGAACGCTTGACAGACGCAAGGCACTTTAGGGTTACAGCCAGAGATAGAGTCCTAGAAGGTGGTTCCTTTCTAGTCGGGGAAGGATGAAGGCGGTGGAGAGGCGCAGGCGTGCAAGAGAGTGGAATATAGAGAAGACGAAGCAGACAAGGGGAAAGAGAAGGGGGAGATAGATGGCCGCGGAGTAGATTGAAGAGGGGGGAGAAGATTGTCAAAGGTAACGTCGTCTTCATCAGAGTTATGGAGAAAAAGTCGACGAGGTGGGGTGGCAAAGTGTGAGCTGCCAGTGGTCAAAGAGGAAGAGGAGAGTGGTCTATGGATGACAGGTGTGAGGGCGTAGTGTACTACTGTTGTCGGGCTGGCGACGGGTTATAGGAGCGTGAAGACAACTACTGTACTGTACTGTTTCGAAACCAGCGCCTGCCAAAAGCCGATTGGCCGAATTCAGACGTCGATCAGGCCCAGTTTCGAAACCGGAGCTGAACGGGCCTTTCATTCACCTTTTTGGGGTTATCACCTCTCTCACATCCCGCCACTACACACCTCAATGATAACAGCTCAATGACACCGCTTGCCCCCTCCTCCATGTGAATGTCGAGGGTTGAGGTATCAACGACCGGAAACTCAGGTTGCACCTCGGATGTGTCACTCACTTGTCACCTGCCCCACCCGAGGGTGCGCAAGATGCGTTTTTAATTTAATTTAGTTTTTCCTGGTGTTGAAAGTCATCCCATCCCTGCGTGGCAAACACATGCCTGACTGCAGATCGACTGCAGGACGGAGCTGCCATATTTTCTTTGGCAGAATACGCACAGCCCATCATATTGCCGGATCGATCGTTGATCCGCGCCTTATCATCGTTGTGTCCGCAACTGAATGGAACATTCCTCGTTGCGAGTGATGGGCTGTGCCATATATAAGGATGCTACTTTAAGCCTACATATCTTCCAAGCGCCGTCTGAGCAGTTAGTCAGCGGTCGCCGCTGCGTTCTATATATTCAGTGTTCTCCTGCCGAGGACACCATTGTATCGTTCGTCACGTCTGCGAACAAAATATTAAGTTTCAGAGTCGGTGTTGGTCGCTTTCATAATCAGCCCATTTCTTTTTTTTTGGAAAGCATTTTATTTTCGCAGTTAGCTCAGCTATGTACCGCCTACCGAAAATGAATGTTGGGCAGTGGGAGGCAGCCCTACCTAACACACACTGTAGCCGGCCCGATGGGGACGGGTGAGGTAAAATGCACGATAGGATAGTACTCAGGGCAGTGCGTCCTATTGGCAGTGTCGTACCCACTCAAACCTCGCGACTGGTGATCCAGTCATCTGGGAGGTCCGCGTTTTTTCTAAGGACATGTTCCCAAGTGTTTTTGACTGTCTCGACAGATTTTTGTCGCGTTTGACTCGGATCTTTGTGACGAGTATCTTGTTGTCGGTAAGACGCGTGTTGATGGTGTGGTACTAACTGTTGTTTACTTCGTTTATCAAGTGGGGACGCTTTTAGATTACCCTCTCGCATCTCGGGACCCAAATGAAGTAGTAGGCAGATTTGGAGATAAGGATCTGAAGGAGTCTTATCGCTCCTTTTGGTATATGACCTTGGGGTGTCTCTAGCTAGGATGTTGATGCTACCTCAGCCTAGGATAATTCTGATGGTAATTTCTGGCCATACTAGGCGGCGGTCATGTGGCCATGTGTTTCTCGCTAATTCCCAGATTACTCTTGTTGGTGTTGCGTCGCACTGCAGTGAATCAGGATGTGCCCCATGGACTCTGTGGTATTGCATGTGGTGCAGTCTTGGCGTGTTTCTCGTAGCGGTGTCAGGAACACATGTGGTGATCCACGAGACGGATATGGGCGGTGCGCGGTGCACACGTTACAAGGTATCCGCCGACGGGGACCATGACGGCAACGACGGTCTCTCAGGCTGTGGGTTATATATATATATCTACTGCAACTGTCCCTCTGCTACATTGTCAACCTCACTGTCAATGAGTTCTCCAAAGTACGTCTATATCCTCACTAGTCCCATTGGAAAAGTGCCCAACTCAGTACTCACCCACCTCTAACCAGTCACACTCGAAAGCCCATCAGCTATCCGGCCATAAGCCCGAGGGCAGGAAAGCATGTTGCGCATCACTGGAAGGGACACCAGACGGAATTCTTTAATCAACAAGGACGAAGTATGTCTCATTCTCAGAACCTAGAATGCTGATCACTGACTTTTATGGTGCAGACATCAAATCTCTGCAACGTGTGACAATCGGCACCCTCCCTGACAATGTCCTCCTGGACGTATTCGGTTTTTATCAAGAAATGTTAGCTCTGAAGTGGCGTAGACTAGTGCAAGTATGCCGAAGATGGCGATACCTCGTGTTTGCGTCGCCCCGCCGCCTTGGTCTGCAATTTTCATGCCAAGCGACAACGCCTGTGAGGGAGATACTGAATATCTGGCCGCCCATGCAAATCATCATATACGATTCGTATCCGACACGCCTTGATGGAGATAACATCATCGCCGCACTCGAGCACTGTGATCGCGTATGCGACATTCGTCTTTCCAATCTAACGAGTCCTCTATTAGAACGACTCGCCACAGTGATGCAGGAGCCATTTCCGGTGCTGACGTCTCTTCAGCTTAGTTGTGATGGTCAGACTCCACCAGTGCTTCCCGATACCTTCTTGGGAGGTTCTGCCCCACGTCTACTCTATTTGTCTGCCAGTGGCATTCCATTTCCGACATTACCAAAACTCCTTTTATCTGCGCGAGACCTTGTCTATCTCAGGCTTTGGAGGATACCACATACTGGGTACATTTCCCCCGAAGCGATGGTCACATGCCTGTCCGCGTTGACCAGCCTCAAATCCCTTACCCTCCGATTCCAATCCCCGTCTTCCTGCCCCGATCGGGGAGGCCAGCGTCCACTTCTGCTGACACGTGTTGACCTCCCCGCTCTCACCAAGTTGGAGTTCCAAGGCGCGAGCGAATACTTGGAGGACGTTTTGATCGGGATAAACACTCCTGTTATTACCACCACCAGAATAACGTTCTTCAATCGGGTCATCTTTGACGTTCCACAACTCTTCGAGTTCGTCAGTCGCACAGAGGCGCTTGGGTCAGTCACGCGAGCGGAGCTGTTCTTCAATAAGGGTTTTGCCAGACTCTCCGTTCATCACCCTGATTCGCTACTATGGAAGGATCCTGGATTTCTGAATGTCGGTGTACGGTGCGACGCGTTCGATTGGAAAATCTCGTTTTTAGTGCAGATATGCAATCAGTTTCTGCCTCTCCTCTCCAGTGTGGAACGACTCGACATCAAGTGCAAAGATATAAATCCATCGGATTGGCAAGACGACCTGGATCACACGCAATGGCTGGAAATTTTTCGCCCCTTTATCGCTGTGCAGAGCCTGGATGTTTTCAGTGTGGATAAGCTCATTGCCCCCGCGCTGCAGGAGCTCACTGGGGTGAGAGTCATGGAGGTGTTACCTGCGCTTCGCAGCCTTTTCGTAAAAGATCCTGAACGACTTGTGGGGAAAGCCATAAGGCCATTCATCGCTGCGCGCCAGCTCTCCAATCAGCCCGTCACTATCCACCGGTCGGAAAGGGATCCTTATGTTTAAAGAATGCCTTAATTGGTACGGATAGATGCTCTTTGTTATTGATTCTGCTAATGCTCGACATTATCCACTTACTAGCCGCCCTTCCTATCATACTCCTGCTGTTTGGTGCTCGAAGGGCCCATCCGGGCCATCCCTTTTGCCAGCCCACCATGATGTCCCTGTGTAATACTTTGTAACTCAGTTTTCACCACGCCCGGTGTACGTGAGTAGTACCAAATTGATCAAATAATGCCACTGGAGAGGCGCAGGCGTGAAAGGGAGTGGGATATCGAGAGAAGACGAAGTGGACAAAGGGAATGAGAAGGGGGGGATAGATGGCGGCGGAGTAGCTCTCAGAGGGGTGGACATACATATTGGGAGAGAAGATTCATGGTCAAAGGTAACGTCGTCTTCAAGTTCATCAGAGTTATCCTGAGAATTGAGAAGCTTCCCGAGAGAAAGTTGACGAGGTAGGGTGGGTGCCAAATTGTGAGCTAGTCAAGGAGGACGAGGAGAGTGGTCTACGGGTTGTGCCAGTGGGCGAGGTGTGAAGGCGTATTGTAACTGTACTACAGTACAGTTGTCGGGCTAGCTACGGGGTCATATCCAAAAGCTCAAGCTTTGAGAACCAGCTTAGGGCCCGTTCTAGAAACTGGCGCCTGTCAAAAGCCGATTGTCCGGGGTTGCGATAGTCCTTTCATTCACCTTTTTGGGGTTATCACCTCTCACATCCCGATCGCGACCACGCTCACGCTCACTCCCTTGATACACGATTTATACCACATATTTAATCACTAACAAGTCCTTGCTAACGCAGCGCCGCCAGGTTACTCGCTCGAGCCCGCATACATCCTCGTCCCGTTCTAGGGGCATACCACCCTCTTTTCCTCCAAAACTGCTATGAATCCGTCCTACGAACGCGAGATTATGGAGGATATCATGTTCGATCTAGATGACCCCGCCGCGTGGCCGTCAGCGGAAAACGACGCGAGGTCAAGGTCTCTTCAAGTAAGTATTTGTCTATTTCCCTCCTCCCCCTGGTGACAACGTTTTGCCTTGGTTTGCTCAAGTCAAGATCGCCGTCTGTCACGGCAATGTCATAGGGTCTTGCTCCCGCTCCACTTATACCGTCGCGTCAGCCTCAGCGCGTCCATCTCTTCCTCGCCCTTTGCCCCACCGGCACCGACCACCGTGCCGCCTGATGAAGACCGAGAAATAGAGGGGACACCGTCCGTCTCCACGTTGTTACCCTCGCTTCAGGTGTCCGAGTTGTCGTTTTGTCACCAATGCCGCCGACGCACCGACCGAAGATGCATTGTACGCAGATCAGGACGTCGACGGGTGAGCCGTGCCGCAAACTATATTGCGATCTTTGCATCGAGAAGCGGTGCGTTCCTCTGTTTCGCATTGTGCTCGTGCATGCGGTGAGCAGTATATATCCGAGCGGAATGGGGGGTGGCGCAAGTGGGAAAGTTGGCCTGCCCCTGCTGCTGCTGCTGCGACTGGCCCGTCAACGCCATCGTCATCAACGCAACAACGAAGTGCTCGCGGCAGAAATTAACTAGCTTCGTCAAGGCTACGGGTAAGGGCAAGGGCAAGGGCGCAAGTGTGGCCCCGAAAGCTACTGAGGTTTTCAAAGCCGCGTCCGTATCCGAGTTGGAGAATTGGAGCACCACTGTGTTTACGGTCACGGGCGAGCCTTTGGGCGAAGCATTCTTGGAGGGCAACGCGGCACATTTGGTACCTATTCGGCCGATAACTCCACCGTCAACCTTCACCTCCACCTTCCGATCGGCGCCCGCACCTACACCTGCAACTGCAATATCAACTGCACTTCCACCCGAGACGGCCGACGCGTCTTCTTCTATACCTTATCTAAGCGCCAGCGACAACGGCACGTGTTTATTGGTAAACCGCTCAAATCCTGGGGTCGCTGTGCCACAGTGCCTAATCCTAGGACCAGCGACAAAAGCAGAAGACAAAGACGCGTTCTGGTGCGGGACGAGGCAGGGGCAAACGCAAGCGCGTCCACATTCGCATGTTTATTGGCAATGAAAAACTGTTATCATCGAGGCGCATGAAGAGGAAGAGGCACCGGTCTGCCTCGTTGACACCTAGCGCGCGGGATAGCGGCGAAGATGCGGACCAGGGCGTGGACCAGGACGCGGATGAGGGTGTTTGGCCAGGCGAGTATGTGGTAGCGCAGCCGACGGGTTCAGTTGCTGCTGACGGCGCGGTGGATGCGACATCGATTTTGAGGATCACACTGGAGGAGATGGTGCTTGCAATAGTATTGTATACACTCTGGAAGGAAGTAGTAAAATATTGGGTAGGTAGTGTCACAGTAAGTTAGACATATATTACTGTCTTAATACATATACACACACATCCTACAGTTATCGCTGTAAACATATAATATATATATATATCCGCTTTAGTTTCGTGTTTGGGGGCCCGTGTTATCCGATCAGATTCGCTTGTACAAAAGGTGGCAAGTGGTATTATTGGATCTTGAGAGGCCCCCTTCGCCCGCACGCCATCCCTTTTCAGCCCCACACGAGATATGCACCAGGCCTCTCATGCGACTTCATTCCTTTCTCTTATTTTTCTTCTTGCTGACAGAACACTTGTTCTAGTCGCGCATGTAGTAGGTCAACCTGGGGCCGCAACTGAATGGAACTCGTTGGGAGTGATGGGCTGTGCAATCAATGAGGATGCTACCGTGACTTGCCTTCCAAGCGCCGTCTGAGCACTGCCCCTGTATCTGGTCGCCGCTGCGTTCTATATATTCAGTGTTCTCCTTCCGGGGATGCCATTGTATCGTCCGTCTGCGAACAAATACACAAAGTGAGATTCAGAGTTGGTGTTGGTCGCTACTGTCGCTAGAATGACCGCCCATTTCTTCTTGTGGCGGTGTTCACACACGGTCCTCTACGAGGCGGATATAGGCGGTCCGCAGTCCGCACTGCAGGTGTACAAAGCCGCGTCCGTCGACGGGGACTGCGACCACGACCTCTCTGGGTTATATACCCACTGCAACTGTCCCTCTACAACATTGTCAACTTCACTGTCAACGAGTTCTCCAAAGTGCGTCTGGATCCTCACTAGTCCTGTTGGAAATGTGCCCGACTCGGCACTCACCCAGCTCTAACCAGTCGCACTCGAAAGCCCATCAGCCAACCATCCATGAGGTCAAGGGAAGGAAAGCGTGTTGCGCGTCACCGGAAGGGAAACCAGAAGGAATTCTTTAATCAAGGGGGAAGAAGTACGTCTCATGCTCAGCGCCTGGAACGCTGATCACTGACTTTTATGGTGCAGACACTATTTCTTTCCAACGCGTGACAATCGGATCCCTCCCTGATAATGTCCTCCTGAACATATTCTATTTTTATCAAGAAATGGCAAATATGCTTCTGGAGTGGCTTAAGCTAGTGCACATATGCCGAAGATGGCGATATGTTGTGTTTGCATCGCCCCGCCACCTTGGTCTGCAATTTATATTCAGAGCGTCAACACCTGCGAGGGAGGTACTGGATATCTGGCCGCCTATCCAAATCATCATACTTGATCAAGATCTGAGTGATCAGACACATCCAGATGATGAAGATAACATCATCGCCGCACTCGAGCACCGTGATCGCGTGTGCAACATTGGTCTCGACCAATTACCGAGTTCTCTATTGGAACGACTCGCCACAGTGATGCAGGAGCCATTTCCGGTGCTGAGACGCCTTCACCTTAGACAGAATGGTCTGACTCCACCAGTGCTTCCCGATACCTTCCTGGGAGGATCTGCCCCACGTCTACGGTCACTCAGGTTGTCTCGCATTCCATTTCCGGCATTACCAAAACTCCTTTGGTCTGCGCGAGACCTTGTCTGTCTCGAGCTTTGCAGCGTACCACATACCGGGTACATTTCTCCCGAAGCGATGGTCACATGCCTGTCCGCGTTGATCAATCTCAAATTCCTTACCCTCGAATTCCAATCCCCGTCTTCCTGCCCCGATCGGGGACGCCAACGTCCACCTCCGCTGACACGCGTTGTCCTCCCCTCTCTCACCAAGTTGTATCTCCTAGCCGTTAGCGAGTACTTGGAGGACTTCTTGGCCCGGATAGACACTCCCGTTATTACCACCACCTTCATAACGTTCTTCAATCGGGTCACCTTTGACATTCCACAACTCTTCAAGTTCGTCAGTCGCGCAGAGGCGCTTGGGTCCGTCAAGCGAGCGGAGCTGTTCTTCGATGGACGTTTTGCCAGACTCTCCGTTCATCGCCCTGATTCGCCACAAGGGAGGTATAATGGATTTCCAAATGTCGGTGTACGGTGCGACGCGTTTGATTGGAAAATCTCGTTTTTAGTGCAGATGTGCAACCAGCTTTTGCCTATCCTCTCCAGTGTGGAAAGGCTTGACATCAAGTACGGAGGTATAAATCCATTGGATTGGGAAGACGACCTGGATCACACGCAATGGCTGGATATTCTTCGCCCATTCATCGCTGTGCAGAGCCTGCATATACACGATCTGGATGAGTTCATTGCGCCCGCACTGCAAGAGCTCACCGGGGTGAGAGTCATGGAGGTGTTACCTGCGCTTCGCAACCTTTTTGTAACAGATCCTGACCTATCCGGATCTGTGTGGGGGTCACCGTGGCAAGCCATAGAGCCATTCATCACTGCGCGCCTTCTCTCCAATCAGCCCGTCACTGTTCACCAGTCGGAATGGGTCCCTTATGCTTGAAAGCGCTAATTGGTATAGATGAATGCTTTCCACTCTTGATCCTGTTAGTGCTTGACTTTATTTACTTACTAGCCGCCCCTCCTATACTCCTGTTTGTTCGATGCTCGAAGGACCCATCGCTTCTTTTGCCAGTCCACCATGATCTCCTTATGTAATATTTTGTAACTCCGTTCTGACCACGCCCGATGTGCTCGAGTAGTATCAAATCGATCAGATTACTGAAAATAAGCAGTACGTCGAGGTAGTGCCACCGAACTGTAACCCATGACGGGTAATTACAGTCCCGTTCCCAGCCCGTCGCCGTTGCCTGACATCACTAGCACCTATGGCGGCGCCGGCCCCACGTTACCTCTCCCTTTATATAATAACATACGAACGGTCTTATGGATGGTTTACATTCCGCGCTGCGCTCGCGCTCGGTCAAAAATCATATCCGCGTGAATGCCTCAGCTTGCCGGCGGGGGTTATGAACGATGCCCTGTCGTCGTCCAAGTCGCATAGCTGGCACGAAGACTCCGTATTGGCACAGAGGGACCGGAAAACCATGAGAGGAGGCGACCCATCACGTCCTGGAATCAAGCAAAATACTCGTGTCGTTCGCTTTGTTGCATGACCAGCGAGCCGCCGCACGACGCGCCCAGCCAAGTTGCAGGGCCCCGAGTCAAAGTCGAGAATACAGACCTCACCACCATAAGCCGCTGCTATAGCCCTATGAGCGGTAGGTCGCAGGACCCGGAGCGTCGATGTTACGATTTGTCTCTGCACCACCCCTCTCGTAGTGCTGTGTTGGACTCGCCAAACTGCTAGCTGACACGATCTGACACTGAGAATGTCAGAATATATCAAGAATTGCATTACGGATACCAAATTAGGTTGGGGATATGGGCCAAGAGACATATCATGACAAGACTCGGATGTAATGAAGAAGTGAAGCAGACACCGTGACAACGAGAAGATGAGGACGGTGGGAGGTGGGGTCGCGCCGACGTGGAGTGGTTTCAGTACAAGTTGTGTTGTTCTCCCACTTACATCATCCGTTGTATCTACTTGCGTCTTGTGACTTCCTCTCGCCTGGACTGCTGCTATGCCCCTCTCACCCTATTCCAACGGGGACAGCGAACCAAGATCGATTGAAAGGAAATTAATGGGAAGAGCACGGTGGAATGGAGGGACAGAGATCACATGATAAGAAAGTCACGAGACAAGTAGAGTTGGTTGAACCTTACGATAACTCCTTGGGGGCGCGATCTCTCTCCAACGGGGAGGCAAAAGCTGACTTGAAGACATGGAGAAGTAACACAGGCTTTGCCATGACAAATGAGCAAGTACATTAAACGTATCAGGATGAGCATTGTCATAGAATGCAAACTGTAGTAAGAACGCGAACATGGTGAGTACGGATATAATAAGAAGGTCCGTGTTAGGGAAGGAGTAGTAGGATGGGGAGTGAGCCAAAGAACGGAAGCGAACGATGCGGATGTGAGGGGATGAAGTGCAGCCAATGGAGGCCGAAGATAGTCCGAACTGAACACACAAGGGATACAGAACCCAGTGGGAAGATAGCACAGAGCAGCGATGGTGGACACAACAGCCGAAATGCGGACGATATGGAAACACATAAGTTCGGTCGGATTGGTAAAGAAGGATGATGGTGGGCGGATGTATCAGTCCGAGGTTCATTGTTTGAGTCATATGCAGGTCGAGACGCCGAGATCCAAGTGAGAGCAGAGTGAAGGACTTGTGCTTGTTGTGATACAGGAGACAGAATTGTAACATGATCGAGTTTAGTTGGCGGGATCCGAGATGAATACATTGCGTTCGCCGGGTAACCTACTCGTGCCATGGCACGTCATTGCACGATTCCACCTGGGAAGCCCATAGCCCTAATCAAAATGTCTCGTGTTTGGGGCACTTGTCTGAACTCACCAAAAGAACTCCTTCACCTTACGCCACCACGCCAGGAATTCAGCAACTCATGGGAGAGGCTATACCTTGGCATTGGCATCCTTGACACCCTGAACTGGTACCCAGCGTGCACAGCAATGACACTGGCCCCCAAGCATGTGGGTACGTTCGAATTTGCCAGGCCGCTGTTGTGGTGTTGTGCGGAAGACAGTGGGCAGGGGGAACAGGCGCGCGGTGGAGGCGACGTACACTTCGACGATTGCGAGGGGGTTAGGGCAGTGCGAAATACCGTGAAAGTATTGCATGTCGTAGCAGTCGTATGTACATGAATTAGAAATGAGGGTAAAAAGGTATACACGAGAGAAAGTGACAATGTTGTGTGGGTGTCAGGGAGGGAAGACTATTGGGTAGAGCGGTGAGCACCACTTGTATGCGGCCTGTGCAGGCACAGAGGGGACAGAGGTCAACTTTGGTGTGGCCGGAGCCGCCACCGAGGCGCTGGGTGTAAAGGTCGACTACGTCACGCACGGGATTTACGGTGCAACTAGAAGGGCTTTAAAGCTGTTAAATAGAAAATGCAGAGTTTACGCTTGAGTACGCTTTGAGTACCGGGAGTATGACCGGAAAGCGAAATAAAACTAGGGCGAATAGGGATATAAGGTGGGATGGTTCGTTGAGAGGGGGGGACAGAGAGCGATGGGGAAGTCCCGGGAGTGGTAACCTTGATGCGGTTGTTGGGTTGGAGGCTTGACAGATGCACTGCTTTCGGGTTACAGCCAAAGATGAAGTCCTAGAAGACGGCCCCTTCCTAGTTGGGGAAGGATCAGAGCTGGAGAGGCGCGGGCGTGCGAGAGAGTGGAATATCGAGAGAAGTCGAAGCAGACAAAGGCAAGAGAAGGAGACAGATGGCTGCGGAGTAGCTTTCAGAGGGGTGGACGTACATCCCAGGTGGATTGAAGATGAGATTCATCGTCGAAGCCTTCATCAGAGTTATCCTGAGAATTGAGAGAAAAAGTCGACGAGGTGGGGTGGCAATTGGCAAAGTGTGAGCTGGTCGAGGAGGTCGAAGAGAGTTGTCTATGGGTGACAGACCAGGTGCGAGGGCGTACTGTACTGTACTGTACAGTAGGGTGACAAAAGTTTTGCAACATCACATGATTGGATAT
>QLOZ01001050.1:0-20596 GCA_003314065.1 Lactarius sp. MG50
ATAAGCAACCTCAAGCGCCATCAAGTTGGTTTAAGTTTTTTTGAACTTTTGCTGATGGTGGCCGAATGTGCTGTCTGGCTGACTGTGGCTTGTATTTCTGAGGCTATCATTGGAGCATGGAGCTGCTCCGGTACTTCTTTCTTGACCAAAGGGGGTGGCAGCAATGTCGGCGTAGCTGCGTGTGAGGCTGAAGCGAGGGGCAGGGAGCGATCCCAGCGGCAGAAACTGGACGGCGCAGGCAAGGTTGTTGTCGGCAGCTGGTAGTACGGTTGCGATGGTGGCTCCGACGGGTGGTGCTGCGCGAAGGCTGGGGTTGGCTGACTGAGGCGGCTGAGGGCGCGGGACGGGGGCAGTATCTGTAAGGCTGGACTGGATTCTAGAGACGGGCGAGAGGCTCCAGGTGGCGTGACCGTCGCCAATCTGGACGGGGGCGTTACAAGTTCCGCAGAAGTTGTCTGAGCTAAGTGGGTGGTCTGAGAGGTTGGGGGCGGAGTGGAGGCTAGGGACTGGAGAACTTCGTCGAGAATGCAATCTACTTCCTCCATGAGCTCCGGTGCTGTCGTCGCTGCTGCTGCTGTCCGGGCTTGCGACGGTGAATACTCTGGCGGTGAAGGGGACATCCTCGGGGCTCGACTGGCTGTCATTCTCAGTGGTTGGCGACGGCGAGGGTGGGTCCCGGGCATGGGGACCTTCTTGGTCGTCGAGTTGCTGGTTTTTCGGCACGCCATGGCTGGACATGGAGAGAGGAATAGGCTGGGGGTGGTGTCTGAGGTGGACGAGGAGTGGGGAGCGGACTGGGAGGTGAGGTCTTCAAGGTGGTCAAGGCGTGTCTTATATAGGCTTTTCTTATCGCTGTGGGGTTATCTCGGTGGAATTGTCGGAGTAAGTCCATGGAATTTTTCAGGTTCTTCCAAGGTTCCCACGTGTCTTCTGCTGCGGAGTACCCTTTCCATCTGACTCGGTACTGCGCTTCTTTCTTTCTTCCGTATCGTCGGTATTCTAGGATGGCCTCGACTTTGTACTCTGCTTCTCCATTGATAACGTCTGGAGGCGGTTCTGTGAAGTTGGGGCCATGCTCTTTAGTTTCTACGTAGGGGGTGAGGAGGCTGGCGTGGAATACGTCGTGGACTCGCTGGAGCCTCCACTGCGGGGGAATTGCGACTTGGTAGACTACTGGGGAGATGACTCTGGTGATGGCAAAGGGGCTGTAGCGCCTTTGAGCGAGTTTCACGCTTGGCTGGGTGATGTGGATATGCTTCCCTTCGAGCCAGACCTTCTGTCCTTGAATGAATGGCTTAAATCGCGCACCTTTCCTTGTGCTGATAAGGGACTGCGCGTTCGTCATCACAGTCTGGGCGGCCTTCCGACTCTGATTGATGTGGTCTAGGCGTTCCTGGAGTGACGGCATCTTCTCGGATCTTTGCGGTTGATGGGCACGTGGGACATGGCCCATCAGAAGTTGGAAGGGCGCCTGCTTCGTGGTACTGCTGGGCCATGCGTTGTGGACGTACTGTGCGGTAGGCAGGAGAGCGGCCCAGTTGTTCTGTTGGTGGTTAACATAGATGCGAAGGTACTGTTCCAACCACTGGTTGGTACGCTCGGATTGGCCATCCGTCTGGGGGTGATAAGCGGTGCTGATATTCTGTTCTATGCCTAGTGACTTGCATAGTTCACGTGGGAAATGAGAGGCGAAGTGCATGCCTCTATCACTGATGATCTTTCGGGGGACGCCGTAGTGGGGGAAGACGTTCTGGGCGTACAGCGCGGCGATTTCTGGTGCGGTCATGGATTCCTTACATGGGATGAAGATGGCAGCCTTCGAACAGTCATGGTCTGTGACTGTCAGGATGGAATCGAAGCCGTCGGACTGGGGTAACTTGACGATGAGGTCTAGGGCTACCGTCTCGAAGGGCAGGGCTGTTGGGTTAGCTGTGATGGGGACGAGGGGAGGCTGAGGTTTCGTTGTGTTGGCCTTTGTGGCTTGGCATGTGGCGCAACCTTTGACGTAGGCGAGGACGGTTTCTTTCAGGTTTGGCCACCAGTAATCTTTAGCGATGAGTAAGCAGGTTTTCAAAATTCCGGGGTGGCCTGCTGTTGCTGAGTCGTGATAGAGGGAGATCACCCCCCTCCTAAGCTCGTTGTCTGCCATGACAACTAGGCGGTCTTTGTGCCACCATCCTCCGCCTGGGCGGCGTTCGAGGGGGAAGGTCTTGGCCCAGGTGGCTAGTGTGGTCTGGTGGTCGCGTTGGGCAGCCAGGGTGCGTTCCTCCAAGTCGACGATGGAGGCTGCGTTAGTGAACAGCTGGTCAGGGAGTGTGACAATGTCTTCGTTGTCGCTACTGGCGGCGTCGAAATCCGGGCGGCGGGACAAGGCGTCCGCTCTGTTGGACGCTCCGGGCTTGTGGACGAGGGTGATGTCGTAGTCCCCGAGGGTGAGGATGTACCACGCGATCCTCCTATTGATCTTCTGAGGTGCGTGGTAGTACTGGAGATTCTTGTGGTCAGTGATGACCACGACTTGGTGCTGGGCGCCCATGAGCAGGTGGCGCCAGTGTTCTAGGCCGCGCACAATGGCGAGGAATTCTCTATCCCAGATGGGGTAGTTGCGTTCTGTGGCAGTGAAGGTCTTGGAGTCGTACCCAACTGGTCGGCGGCGCCCTTGGGGGTCATGCTGGTACAGGATGGCGCTGGTGGCATTCTGGGAGGCATCGACTTCGAGCTCGTAGGGTCACGCTGGGCTGGGCTGCCACAGGATCGGATCGCTAGTGACGATGTCGATCAGCTGGTCTACTGCGGCGGTGCATTCGTCGGTCCAGATGAAGGGTACTCCTTTCTTCAGGAGTGCGGTGAGGGGTCGCGCGATTTCTGCGAACCCGGGGATAAAGGGTCTCTGGTAGCCTAGCACTCCCAGTGTCGATCTAAGCTGTTTGACGCTGGTGAGTTTGCAGGGCCACTCCTTGATTCCTCGTAGCTTGCTGGATTCGATGCGCAGGGACTTGCCATCGATGATCAAGCCAAGGTATTCCACTCTTCGCTGCTCGAAGAGGCATTTCTGGGGCTTGAGGAAGAAGGAGTGCTCCTCCATAAGGTCGAGGAGCTCGTGCACAATCTGTTTGTGCAGGACGTGGTCTAGTGGGGTGGCGATCAGGATGTCGTCCATGTATACAAAGATCATCCTGGGGTACTTGAGTTTCAGCGGGCGTAGTAGCCTATCCATGACGCGCTGAAAGGTGCTAGGGGCGTTACATTGACCGAAGAGCATCACGCGAGGCTCGAACAGTCCTTGAGGCATCTTGAAGGCGGCCTTCCACTGATCACCGTCCTTGATGCGTACATTGTGATATCCCCAGCAGATGTCGAACTTGGTGAACAGGGCGCGTCCTTCCAGGTCTCTTGTGAGGACGTTGATGTCCGGCAGGGGGTATATGTCTCGCACGGTCCAACTATTGAGCGTGCGGTAATCCTGGACGGGGCGCAGGGATCCATCCTTCTTTTTGATGAAGAAGAAAGGGGCAGCATAAGGTGACTTGGAGAGGCGGATGTAGTTCTTCTCGAGGTGCTCCTTGATCCATGCGTCCGCCGCGATCATTTCTTTGGGGTTGAGAGGGTAGACCTTGCAATCCAGGGTTGCGGGGGCGTCTGGTTTCAGCTTGATGGCATGGTCATCCTCTCGGCTGGGCGGGAAGCGCTGCGCTTCCTTTTCTGAGAACACATGCCAATGTCGCGCATACTCTCGCGGCACATCAGCGGCTGTCGGAGGGGTTCGTTCTTTGTGGGCACGAATTGCCCATTCTTGCGCTATGTTAGTGCGATTGATCTGGAGGACGAGGCTGTCTCCTTCCTCCCAGTTCGTGGCATGTAGCGCATGTCCGAGGAGCTGGGCGTAGCGGAGCACCGTCCTTGGTTGGTCCGGCGCCTTTCTGCTGGTTGCGCTCAGGGTGATGGGCCCTCCTGCTATTGTCTTCTTGGCCCAGTCGATGGTGGGGTTGAATGCGTGGAGCCAAGGGAATCCTAGGATGGTCCGGTCTCGCCCTAGATTGGTGAGGTAGAAACGTTGTGCTTGTTGTTTCTTCCCTTGGGTGATGAGGAGGTCGCAGTACGTGGTGATTCGTCCACTGCGATTTTCGGTCCCATTGACGTTGTACAGGAGGCGGGGCTGGGGTAGCAGTCGGGGTGTTAACTTCATTCTTCTAGCAGCCTTTCGATTGATAAAATTGTCGGTCGCACCGCTGTCTACTAGCGCAATTTCTTCAGCCTTCCCATGTATGTTCGAAAGTGTAAACTTGGCATTGATACTATTTCGATTCGAGACATACATGGTACAAATGTGCGAGGCTTGGTCCCAGGCTGACGGGTCAAGCCGCTTTAAAAATCCAGATCTTCCTCTATGATCTGGTCAAACATGTGGGTGCGATCATTGGCATTCATGGAACATAGCTGAGACATGATGTCAGAGGGCGCGGTTTGGCTAGCGCTGTCTTCTGGGGCAATGGACGGCGCGACTTCGCTTTCGGCTTCAGCTACTCTAGTTCGGGGTGCGAGGTGCTTCTGCAGCTTCTTGGGACATTTGAAGGTGTGGTGTCCGACTTCTTTGCAATAGTAGCACCTGTTCTCAGCGAAGAGCTTCTTCTTTTCTGCCTCGGTGAGCCGCCTGCGGGTCTTGGCGGCGTCGACGTCCATTGGGACTGGAACATTATTTCTATTTTGTCTGGGAGCTGCCATAGGTGTTGCTCTGGGGATGGGACGTGACTGAGAGAAGGCTCGCATCATAGGGGAAGGACCTAGTTCTGCGTCGATCTGGGCTTGTCTGAGGACTTCCTTGCACGCAGCTGTCTTCCACTCGTCTAGGGTTGCTGGGATGGCATCCCTACTGAGCACTTTCAGGGCGATGCCTCGTCTGAGGCCTTTCTTGAATAGATCTAGGGTCCCTCTGTCAGTTGGGGACCATCCCGCGCCAAGGACGTAGTGGTCGAAGGACGCAATGAAGCCGTCGACGTCGTTTCCTTGCATTCTGAGGTCCAGGAGTTTCTTGTACGCGTCTTGGGCTTTTGCCATGTCTGTGAACACGTTGGTAAAGGTGGTCTCAAACTCCGTCCATAGGGCCTCGTCGTTGCGGGCTAGGGGATTGATATTTCTGGTGGTCTTTTCTGTGAGCGCGCGCTCCTGAGCATCGTTCCAATCGTCGACACGGGGTCCCTTGATGAATGAGAGAGCAAGGGCGACCCTATTAAATGGGATGGTGACGTTCTCGGATTGGCTATTGAGGATTCTGTAGAGTCGGAATTCTCTGAGGAACCTGTCGCTTTTGTTACGATCACCCTCGAAGATCATGGGCTTGTTTCCTCCTTTGAGTTCCTGATTGGCTTGGGGTACTGGGGCTGGTGCTGCCATGACTGGGGCGGGCACGGGTGGTAACTGGGGTTGCTGAAGTATTGGCGGCGGCGCGGTGGGCTGTACGGCTGCGTGGGCTATCTGGAGGAGCTGTGGCGTTTCCTGTGTTTCTGGGCTCAGGGGATGCGTTCCCTGAAGGGTTGCGACGTTCTGAAGTCCCTGGGCTATGAACTCCTCTAGTGGGGAGGTGATGTGGGGACCTGGTGTCGGCTCGTCGCCTTCGTCCACGCTATGGAAAGATGACGCGGTAGTACTTGTGCTCGGTTGATCGACTTCAATCGGTTCGGGCGATTCTGGTCTAAAGGAGCTGTGGCCGAGTCCTGTCTCGTCGGCATATTCTTTCTCGACTACGGCGTTGCGATGCGTGTAGTAGGTGTTTTGTTCGTAGGCGATGAAATACCAATCGTCGTTGATGTATTCGATTGGCCTTTCCTGGATTCCTGATGCTGTGGGTACTCTGATGTGGTAGCACCACCTGGTATTTTCTTGGTTTCTGCGCCAATAGGCGTCTCTGGTGATATAGTTTGGTAAGTCGGCGGTTTCTCTGGTGGTGACCTGGACTCGGGTTTCTCGGCTAAGGTCTAGTCTGATTTCTTCCAGGGTGGTGGCGGCGTTCTAGGGGAAATCCTGTGGCCTTGAAGAAAGCGATGAGGATGAGATCGAGTTCATCGGCGATCTCCTGGATCTGGGTCAGCAGGGCGGTGATGACTCTGTGAGTGTGGTTGGGTCCCTCGCAGCAGGTTGCGGGGCAATCGAGGGCGTGTAGTCTGGCATCCTCTTTGGCTTGGATATACTGCTGGGTTACGAGCCGGATGGCTTCGTCTAGATTTTCGGTGTTTATTTCTCTGGTGGTGGGGAACCGAGGTCGCTCCAGGGTGGGAGCCTGAGTTCTAAAAGCTGGTAAGCTGCTTCGAGCTGATCTGAGCGCTCACGCCACTCGACGTAGAGGTAGTTGTATACGGTTTGCTCGATTTCGAGTCCTAGGTGACTCGTATTTCTGGCTGCTTGGCAGGTAACTTGACACACCCAGTTGTGTGCGGCGATGGCGGCGTCTAAGGACTGTGCCCAATGGTCTAGGTTTGCCTTTTGCTGATAAAGGGCTTCTTGGCACTGGAGATACTCGGTATATAGGTGATGATGATCGTCTTCCAGGTTTTTACTCAGAGTTGTGGTACAGGCAGTACTGGCTGGCACAGAAGTACGAGTGAAGGCCTGCGTGGCGTTCCTGACATGTTTCGTGCTTCTGGGCTCCTGGGACAAAGGTAGTGGCGTCTGGCGAGGCTAATACCTTGAAGGTGTTTCGGTTGGGTGGTCTAGGGTATTCTTCCTTTAGGCTAGATCGTTTGTGGGGGCGCACCATCCACAAGCGGTAGAGGGAAGCTTGACTTATGTTAAGGCTCGAGGGGCCTTCTGGCACGACTTGTGCGGCTAAGCCTAAGGGAGGTTTCAAGAGTGATCATGTGCGAGGGCTACGAGCACGGGATCCTGAGCAAGGCGCTTACGGCAGCCTTGACGACACAGTAAGATAAGCTAAGATCTTTGGAGTATTGCAGAGTCATGGCAAGTGACGAGCAGCAATCTGAACTAAGTCATTACAGCCGACTTAGAGGGGCATGGGAGTAAAGCTAGAGGCCCGAGTGACGACAAGGGCAATGACAAGGACAAGGGCGCTTGAGATAGCAGAGCTCAAGCGCAAGACTAGGAGACTAGGAGGGCAAAGAACAACTCTCAATTGTAAAGAGAAGTCAAGCTTAGGGCTTGACTGTCCGTAAAGTGAGCTCCTTATATAGGAGCTCTACAGGGAATCACATGTCACCTACTACCGAGTCATAACGAAGGTAGTAGAATGTCCAAGAACCTTCTGTGCTAAGTATAGTATCACGATGAGTCAGAGCGAGTTGGGTTCTAAGTATAGTAACGGCCAGATCTGCGGATCTGGCGGTGTGAGTCACCAACCAAGCTAGTCAGTCATAGTCGTACAGTAAGCAGTCCGAGAGACGTGGAGACGAAGTAAGCGTGGTATCGTAATCAAGCAGAGCGGACCGGCAGTCCGTGTAGAAGATCGTAACAATGATGCGGCACTTGTGAGCACCTTCAAGTTGATGGCTGAGCAAGCAGCTGGGAATCAGGCTGATAATGGGTGGAAGCCTGTTGTTTGGACCGCTACTGCAGATGCCCTCTGTAATATGCCTTGTATTATGGAGCCCTGAGCCCTCCTGTAGTTCACATAATAGCTGCTGAAAGACGTGCTTTGACATTCCCATTTCTTATGTTTCAGAGGATACGGGGATGAGACGGGACCAGAGAATATCATTCGCCCCTATATGAGGGCGTGCTCCTTAAGAGCAATCCTACGCGTTACATAACATATGAATATTATCTTATCTTATCTCAGCTGGTCTACTCGGGCGTATCCCAACACTCCCCTTCAGACTGACGATAATCCCATCTCGGCTGTGTGACGGTTATGCTTGGGATGTGGTAACGCCTTGGTCAGGATATTGGCGGTCTGCTCTGGATCTCGGCAACTCTCGATATGCAGCACTCCTTTTTGCACCTTGTCGCATAGCCAGTGATATCTAATATCAATGTGCTTCAACTGGTTGTGAAATTGTGGATTCTGCACCAATGCGATAGCTCCATTATTGTCGCCTCTGATCTCAGTGGGGAATTCTTGAGGAAAGCCCAATTCGGCATGTAGATTCCTCAACCATACTGCTTCGCGTCCGGCTTCAGCTAGTGCAATATATTCGGCTTCTGTGGAGGAGAGTGCGATTATGTTTTGTCTCTTGGATCGCCAGGTGATGGTGCCTCCACCGGCCATAAAGACGTAACCCGATATGGATCTGTATTCTGCATTCGCATATTGTTAAGGCTCGAGGGGCCTTCTGGCACAACTTGTGCGGCTAAGCCTAAGGGAGACTTCAAGAGTGATCACGTGCGAGGGCTACGAGCACGGGATCCTGAGCAAGGCGCTTACGGCGGCCTTGACGACATGATAAGATAAGCTAAGATCTCTGGAGTATGGCGGAGTCACGGCAAGTGATGAGCAGCAATCTGAACTAAGTCGTTACAGCCGACTTAGAGGGGCGTGGGAGTAAAACTAGAGGCCTGAGTGACGACAAGGGCGATGACAAGGACAAGGGCGCTTGAGATAGCAGAGCTCAAGCGCAAGACAAGGGGACTAGGAGGGCAAAGAACAACTCTCGATTGTAAAGAGAAGTCAAGCTTAGGGCTTGACTGTCCGTAAAGTGAGCTCCTTATATAGGAGCTCTACAGGGAATCACATGTCATCTACTACCGAGTCATAACGAAGGTAGTAGAATGTCCAAGAACATTCTGTGCTAAGTATAGTACTGAGATGAGTCAGAGCGAGTCAAGTTCTAAGTATAGTAATGGCCAGATCCGCGGATCTGGCAGTGCGAGTCACCAACCAAGCTAGTCAGTCATAGTCGTATAGTAAGCAGTCCGAGAGACGTGGAGACGAAGTAAGCGTGGTATCGTAATCAAAGCAGAGCGGACCGGCAGTCCGTGTAGGAGATCGTAACACATATGCAGCGTCCGCAAAACCATAGAAGATATTTGGTTGATAAGGTAGGGTTTTGTATACGATTGCATGCGTGCGTGTCCCGGATAAATAACATAGGATTCGTTTCAACGCGGTCACATGCTGAAGGCTCGGGTTGGCTGTGTAGGACGCTAGGCGGTTGACTGCGTAGGAGATATCTGGTCTCGTTGTGTTTGCGAGGAATTGTAATTCACCCAATAGACGTGCATAAGAATTACTGCGATTTCCCTTGCTGCCATCGGGATTCAGTTCCAATGTCACATTCAGGTCAAGCGGCATGCCAACTGGATTTGCGCATTCCAATCCTTCGCGCTTCAATATCGATTCGACATATAATTTTTGCGAGATGGTGATGGAATTGATGTCTCAAGTAATCTCGATACCGACGATCTTGGATGGCTTGCCCAGATCAGTCATTTCCCATTCCGCGCATAAGTCTGATTTCATTTGATCCATGAGTTTGATTGTCGTCGCGAATAATAGTAAATCGTCGACCCAGACAGTTATAATCGCAAGATCTGCTCCCAGGTGTAGGATGTACACACACGGGTCGGAACATAGCTGTGCATATCCATGCCTTTTGGCTCCTGCATCAAATTTAATATTCCATGCTCTTCCGGCTTGCCGCAGACCGTAAATGGACTTGATGAGAAGGCATACTTTGCCAGTACCGTCTTCGTATCCCTCGGGTTGTTGCATGTAGACACGCTCCTCAAGTATTCCGTTAAGGTAAGCACCTTTGACATCCATTTGTTGTATTAACATATTCTTGGATACAGCTAACGCCAATATGGCGCGGATTGTCTCCATACAGACAATGGGGGAGTAGGTCTCGAAGAAATCGTGGCCTGGTCTCTGTGCATAACCCTTGGCAACTAAACGCGCTTTGTATTTGACGATTTCACCGAGCTTATTTCTCTTTTTGACAAATACCCACTTGTTGGCTATCGGGACAGCATCCGGCGGTTTGTTGACTAAGACCCAGGTACCCATCTTCTGGTGCTGGTCTAGTTCTGTTTTAATGGCTTTCTCCCATTCTGGCCACTTAGGGGAATTCTTCGCCTCCTGTAAAGTAGTGGGCTCGTCTCCAGTGACAACGGCGGCATGAACTAGTTGTTCTGCCAAATTGAGCTCGGTTTCTTCCTCGTCAGAGAAAGGATCGTCTAAATGTTTGTAGTCTCTTCGTATACCTCGCGTTCTTCGAGGTTCACTCTGTGTATCTTCGGCTTCGTCTCGTTTATGCTTTTGTCCTGCGCGCATGGTCTCAGCGGTTTTGTCCTCAACTTGACGCGTGTTACTGGACTCCCCTTGGTCCTGTTGTCTCTCCCCTTCACGCGGAGGGTCGTGTGGTATAGTGAATTCCTCAGGTGGGGATGGAGTAGACATGTTAGGAGGGGTTGAGAGGAAACGGAAGTTTCGAGTGGTAAGTACTTTACACGTTTCCGCACTATAGTATTTGATAGATTTTGATCCCTCGTCGTAACCAACATATGCACGCCACTGTGATTTCGGCTGCATCTTGCGAGGTACTTTTTGCCCTTGCAACAATATCCACACAGGTGCGCCGAATTCTCTAAGGTGAGAAACGTTCGGTTTAACGTTATGCCATAGTTGATAAGGCATGTGGTCGGGTACGGCTTTGGTGAATGATCAATTTCAAATAAACACTGCGTGCGCTACTGCGGGTTCCCAAAGAAATTCTGGTAGCTCACTTGCAGCTAACATTGCGCGCGTGAGTTCAACGAGAGTACGATTCATGCGTTCCGCAACACCGTTTTGTGATGGTGAATATGGTGCGGTCATTTGGATGTCGATTCCTTGTTCACCACACCAATTTTGTAGATTCTCATTGACGAATTCCTTCCCGCGATCGATTCGTATTGCGCGTGGTGGTTTATCATGTGTTTTCAGGTGCGTGAGATAATTTTTGACATACTGTGCAGCCTGATCCTTGGATTTGAGGAATTCCACCGTAACATATCGCACACGATTGTCAACGAAAAGAATGTAGTATTGGTGACTGTTTATAGAAACAATGTCATACTTCCCCCAGAGATCCATATGCGTAAGTTCTCCAGGTTTGGTATCACGACATTCTATAACACCAAAAGGCTCAGTGTGTTGCTTCGCCTGAATACAGGCAATGCAGTCTGGTTTTGGTGACAAGACATCGACATTGAAACCGTCGACTAACTTGCGATCATATAGGGTTTGTAAACCGCTGTAACTGACGTGTCCAAATCGTCTGTGCCACGTCTCCCAGGTTTGCGTAGGTACGTTCGTATTGAACGTTGTAATCGTTTTCCATTGCTTTAGCTGACCGCTTTCAGTAGAGCATACTTGTAATTTGACGTCGAGTTTATACAGATTGTGATAGATTTTTCGCCCAACTACGACGCATTTTCCATCTTGAGCGAGAAGCATGAGGATACCATCCCATGCCATATATTTGCGACCATCGCGTTCCCATCGGCCAAGTGAGAATAAGTTTGTGCGGTTCTTGGGAATGTATAACACATCTGTTAACGTTAATATAGATGTGCGCCTGTTCACTGTTGATGTTAATTGGACGGTTCCCCGACCTTGCGCACTTGTCTTGACATTGCCTACACCTGTCACGGGTATACCGCTAACTGGTTCGTAAGTGTCGAAGAATTCGCGCCAATTGGCAACGTGAGTTGTGGTCGCGCTGTCAGCCACCCAGTCATAATAGATAAGGCGTTCATCAATTTGGTCACTATTGTAGACATTGTGGCAGCTATCAAAGTTAAAAAGTTCTCCTTCGTCTTCCAAAGGATTACATATATTTCCCTCTGGTACTACCGGTGGTACAACGTTTTGGGGAGGAGCATTGGCAGCTAATATGAAATGTGCCACCTGCTCGCTTTGGTTGGCTTCGTCTTTAGTGTCACGGTGCCAACATTTTTTTGGATTATCGCCACACAAGCGATTTTCCTGCTCGTTGTTCCAGCATTGCGATGCGCGATGACCGAAACATTTGCAGATGTGACATTTTGCTTGTCCAAGCATACGACAGTCTTCGAGATTGTGGTTGTCGCGCTCGCACAACTTGCAATATTTCTTCTTCGTAGCGGATCTGGTGGCAGATTTTGCTTTGCTCGGCCTATCTGAGATTCGACTCGCCAAACTGCCCTTGTTCTTCGGCTTACGCAAAGCTGTAGTGTTTTGCGTAACTTCCGGAGCTGTTGTCGTGGTATTCCTGGAAGAATTGAAGTCGCGCTTTCTCATTTCGCGGCAGTAATATTCTTCCTTGAGGATACCGATAATTTGGTTGGCAGTAAGGTAGCATTTGGGTTGGTCGAGTGCACCACGAGCGACGAAGTCGATGTAAGGATTTAGGAAAGTATCCCAAGAAGGAGGTAATGAACCGGTTATGATGATGTGGAAGAGGCGATCGGTGAACTTGAAATCTTCGTCTTCGATGAAGTTTATCTTCTCCCAATATCCCTTAAGCTTGTTAAGGTGTTCAGGGATATCGTTGCCTTCTTGAGTGTATACGTGGAATATGTTTCGCAGATACGATGCAACTGCTTCAGTCCCGTGCGTCGCATGCACGGCCTCCAGGTTCACCCACATTTGATGCGAAGTCTTTGCTTGGCTCACGTGAATGTGTTGTCCGTGCATAATGTTTTTTGAGATAAGCATCTTGGCATAATTGTCTTTGAAGTGCCAATTTGCCTCGCGTTTGCGATTCATGCCCTCTTTGGGACACGGAACACTTCCTTGGATGTAGCGGTACACCTCGGACATATGCAGTATGTTCATCATCTGACCGCACCACACTGCCCAGTTGGTGTCGTCCAACTTCTCAGAAACATTGGTGCATACAGTATTGTCGATAGATTTGGGACGCTCGTAGTCAGAGTTGTTGTCCTTAGTGTTTTAAGGTCCGGTCCAGTCCGGTCTTTTGCCTTATTTGGCATACAACCGGGACCAGGACCGGTTCATGTTTCCAGGAATTTACCAAAAACCGGACCAGGACCACAATAGACCGGTCTATGTCGGTCTGGTTGCAGCCAAAAAACCGGTTGCAGCCGGTCTTACCAGAGACTGGTTGACAACCAGTCTCAACTGGTCTTTTCGCGGTTGCAACCAGCTATGCACACAGCACACTAGTATTAAGATACCCTATATTCAAATTATGTAGATACAATCTGACTAAAAAACTAAGTATGCAACTACTCCAATTGTGCCCGCTGCTGCCCACACTGCTCCCGCCGCTGGTACCGCCGCGGTCGCGTCGCCGGTGCCACGGTCGCTGGTACTCTCACGGTCACTGGTACCGTCGCCGTCGCCAGTGCTGCAGTTGCTGGTACCCTGCCATCACTTGTGCTGCCACGGTCGTTGGTGCTGCCGCTGGTGCGCCCGCTGGTGCTGCCCCCGCAGTCGTGATGTTGCCGCTGCCATTGAGGGTTCCGCGCCTGTTGTCGCCGGTGCTGGTGCTGCCCTCGTCGTCGTGCTGCTGCGGCCGTTGCAGGTTCCGCGTCTGTTACCACCGTTGCCGCCGGTGCCGGTGCCGCCCCCACCGTCGTGCTGCTGCGGCCATTGCAGATTCTGCGCCTGTGGCCGCCGTTGTCGCTGGTGCCATTGCGGTTGCCCCCGCCACCATTGCCGTGCCTGCTGCCGTCGTTGTCGCTGGTGCCGTGCTGCTGGTGCCGTCGTGTTGCAGCTGCCGCCGCTGCGCCTGATACTGCCGTTGTCGCTACTGCCGCTGGTGCGCCGCACTTGGTGCTGCTGTTACCGCCGCCACCGCTGGCTGATGCTGTCCTAAAGGGAAAGAAGGCGATGTAGTTATTTTATCTTATATCAGTTAGGAACGACGCACCTGTTTTTTTCCCTCACTCTCAATCTCTAACTTTCCCTCATACTTACCTTTTTTCAACCTGCAGATCTTCTTATCTAGGCCATAATTCCACACCCAAAGGTTACTGGAGACTCAGTGGAGAGTAGGGGCCCATCAGTTGATGGGACGCTGCGGCCTGATGTTCAATGAGAGGAAAAGTACCATACTTCCTAAATGGGACGACGTTCAACGGAGTTTGAAACTCCGCTTAAACGCTGCTAAGAAGAAAACACGAAGAAATGGAGATTAAAAAAGAGTAAAAAATAAATCTAGAAGTGCATCAACATCTATTAAATATGTCCAGAGCAAAGACTGGTTGAAACCAGTTGAAACCGGTCTTTCAGCGGTCCATGAGCACTGCCCAAAGTGGTTCAACCGGCAACCAGGCCACTGCCAAAACCAGGCAACCGCAACCGCAAAAAAGACCGGACTGCGGTCCAGTCCGGTTGCAGTCCCGGTCTTTTTTCGGTCCATAGGACTGGACCTTGAAACACTAGTTGTCCTCCTCATCAAATTGATGGAAAGGAAGGTCCCCCAGAGGCTCTTCATCCTCCGGATCAGTTACAGGAGGTAGATCATTATTGTCATCCTCGAGATCGTCGATGTTAGCCATGATGTACGATTAGGGGCTAAGCGTCGAAGTGATAGGATAGTTGCCTAGGTGTGCAGAGTGTCACAAGATAAGAGATAGATAGAAAATAGTATATTCTCAGATTGTACAGGTCCTCAGTTTAGGCCACAGGGCCCATAACCTCTTATGTTTCAGAGGATACAGGGATGAGATGGGACCAGAGAATATCATTCGCCCCTATATGAGGGCGTGCTCCTTAAGAGCAATCCTACGCGTTACATAACATATGAATATTATCTTATCTTATCTCAGCCGGTCTACTCGGGTGTATCCCAACACCATTTGATTGTGAAATCGATCAGGGTGGCCCACCAGGAGCTCTTTGAACCAGGCATGACCAGTGAGAGCTGAGGTTATACATTGGACGTGCGGTACTAGTATGCTTTGTGGTGTAGGCTACTGCCGCTAACCCACGTGCAAGGGCCCCGATCAGTGCTGCAGCCCATTGCCATGTGGCCTGCTCCTTCTCAAACGTTGCCTGGAGAGCCGCAGTGGTAGTAGACTGTCCACGGCCCATCTTTCTTGTTTGTGTGAACTCGAAACTGGTAGTATATCCGCTGAGAACCACCTTTGATTGCAGGCAAGAGTGACTAAACGTGACTATCTGTGACTATCTGTGACAAAGTCGCGCCACTCTGGCTAGGCAAATTCGTCTGTTAAGGCCTCGTACGATAACACCCCCACCGTTCAGGCCCTTATTAACCTTCCGGCGTTTGGTCGGCCCATAGGTTCATATATGCGGCCCGGTTCCACTCCAGCCGACTAGGTGTAGTAATGTACTTGGGACTCTGTCTTGTGAGAGGGCCGCAGAGTTATAAATGGGTGGTACCGTGTTGCCTGCGTTATGGGTTCAGCACGCGGTGTGTGCCAGCCAAGCGTGTATTTCTTCCGACAGGAATAGACGCTCGCGAGGAACGTGGAGAGACGGAAGGAGCACACTTTCACCAGAACCAGTATGCTGCCAAGGACGTGTGTTTGCCGCTGTGACGGACAATAAGACCCTGAGCCACTAGAAGACAACTTAGCAAAACGCAGTGTCGATAATGAGCAGGCTTGGTTTGTCCAGGTAAATACCAACGGATATGAGAAGCTCATATTGTATCTAACCGAACTCATTTCCAAAACAATTGGCGGACAGGCGGTGAACATGAGGAGCTACAAGTTGAAGGAAGCCTTGCATGTCAATTGCGCCGTGATGTGAGCCCAAGGACTACTCCGTCACGTGCTCGGCCCCCTCAGGATTTGATGTCTCCTGTAAGTATGAAAATCACATGGTCGCGCTTGGGCGTCTCTGTTTTTTGTTCTTTGTGCTTTTGCACCCGTTGCTGTTCTGGAGAGGGGTAACGCCATTTGTAGTGCCGGTTCAGCTATTCTTGTGAGATTCGTCTGAGAAGAGCAGTGAGCCTACCGTCACAGGATATACAGAGGGGAGACTCGGACGCGTATCACGACATTGGTCTTCAGACAGCCGCGAGGTCGCCAAGCTCGCGCCGCCGATAACGCCTCCGAGCTGGTCTCGTCGAACCGGTAGTTGAACTAGTCGCTGATGTCTGAGCCCGGTCGTGGCCACACCTTGTTGGCAAGGGCAGCCATGTCTACCTCAAAGACGGGTTGCCCCTCCAGCATCCCCGTTGCCGTTGGGTCGATCGCAGGGTGCGAAGTCAGTACGGTGACAGGTGGAAGCGTCGTCTCGGGTTGATCCTCGAGTTTGGACTTGGCATCAGGCGCAGGGGACGCTGTGGCGGAAGCAAGAGGATGGCAGTGTTGGAGGCAGTGAGAGGCCTGGAAGTGGGATTACTTGTCACGGATGGTTGAGCCGCTGGGGGCTTGGCGGGGCCACCTCGTTCGCAGGGAGTGTATTCGCTTGTTAATGATGGGCCGGGGGGGGAGGGCCATACCAAGACCTTGAGTATGGACCTTACATTACTGTAGCAACGACGTGGTGTAAGGTTGGCACGCCCGTTGTGCTTGAAACGAGACAAGCCCGTTAACGTACCAATCTCCTCCTGCATGAAGCCCCATCCAGACTCACTCCCGGCCTACGCGACATATATCGGACGCTCTCCCCTGATGATCCTTCTCGTATCACGTTTCACATTTATATTCCAAGTTTTTCGATCTACATTGCCCAGCCTACCCGTTCTCCCTGCCTCCTTACTGCTTTCCTCTTGTTCTGTTTGCGTCTTACTCAGTATATCACAGATCCTGCTCGTTCTGCACCTTGGCATCGCTCCCCCTTCGTTACAGCTGACTTACCTCGCCGCGCGGGCACGATCCCCACCCGTCGCCATCGTTTTGTGTTCCTAACCTTACTGCTTCCGAGTCCTGCTGACTGATAGATTAGAACTGTTAGCACGATGTAGACGCACGCGTGTGTATAAAAACCTACCACAAGGCCTCCTAGCAGGCCAGCTCACTTTCAGAGCCATTCCCTCCTCTTCTCGCGTGCCACGTAAATCTCTCTAAAAGTCTCTTCGTTTCGACCTTGCCTCGCCTAGCCCCTCGATGCCAAACCGTGCCACGGCGCCGTCACGCGACTTAAGATCTTCGCGTCGCCAAGTCGAACTCGCCTCTGTTCTTGGAGCCTTCTGAGATCTTGCTCGTCGACGCGGCCGACTCGCCCTTACCTCAGCGGCTGTCTTCTGTGCTCTTCTTATCACCTTATCTTTTTCTTCGAACTCACCGGCGCGGGAATTCCTGCGCTACAGTGGACCAACCTTTTTGGAGTGTGGAGGAGTTCGCGTTGCGGGTTGAGGGCCTGTTCGGCCTGCGGAAGTGATGCGCTACGGGAGAAGCGCAAACAACATCGCAGAGTACTGCAAGTCGAGGCTCCGTCTCCCTGCTTTGAGCATTTGCGGGAGGATGCCGAGGAAGAGGAGCGGTTGATTGCTGGGAGGCGCTCATCGAAAAGCGGTGGTGGATATGGATCGGAACTGAATTATCGGTGTCGGCGTTGTTACCGTCATCATACAGTTCGATGATCTCCGGGAGTGCATTAATGTTGGTGGGGGGCCCGGCGCTACCCGTCCTGGCAGGGTGCGACACCACCACCACGATGGGGAGGGGCGTGGGCGTGCGTTGCCCCCGTAGTTCCGGTTGCTCTTTTGGTGGCGGTTCTGGTACAGTAGTTTTTCTGGACCCAGAGGGTCACTCAAACTGTGTGAAAGTCTGTTACCTTTTCGAGAAGGAATCACATACGATTGTTCCTGGCAGTCTCAAAGATACGCAGCATGCCCTCTGCGACCGCTGCACGTCTTCGGGTGGGGTATACTCGAGCTCGGGGTCTTCCGGTATAATCTTTGAGCGAGATGAGGTTGAGTGTGATATCCTTCGCTTTCTTGAACGCGCCGTCGATGTCGTCGCCCGGTCTCCAAACGCGCAGCACACCGTGCACATCTTACTGGAAACGCTCCTCGAAGTATGCGTGCAACTTCGTCGGGATGGCCGTGTCTGCGGTGTGCTCGTCAATCTTGGTCCGCAGTGCAGCCCACGCACGCTGTCGTAGCGTTGTAATTGCCTCGTCATTTTCTCCATCTGTGCAGTTGAAGCCTATCTCGTCAATGTCAGCAAGCTCGCAAGCACCACTACGAAGCCTCGGACTTTGTAAGTGTTTCTTTGTAGGTCACAAGGACGTTGTCCCACATCTCAGGCGTTGATGTGCCTGAATGTACATCAACAGGTTCTGAAATCCGCTTCTTGAAGTTGCACTGCCCAACTTATCAGCATTAACATCTCCTCATTGGATCAGTTGTTACACACCTCGATTGTATTGACCATCTTTTTTGTCCTCAACTGGTCAGCAACCAACTGGATCTCCTCTTGTAACAACCGGAGCTCCTCTTCCCACTGCCATGTGGCGTCTCCCTCCGTAACAACTGCTTCCTGCGCTCCATCGCTAAAGTGTGCTTCAGCACCCACACGTGCTTTGCCGACAACGTCTGCAAAGTTGTAGCTTCCACTTTGAGACTCGCGACAATCTCCGCCTTGAGTGACACGAGCACGGCGAATTCTTGAGTTGCCCCACAAACAATGGGGACAACGTGGAGTCTAGTGTTCCAAAGATCACCGCGCTCTCGCTTGTAGACACCTTGATGGTACCGAGACGCGTCGCGATCGTACAGTGTTGAGGGATGTCATCAACTCTACGCTCGCACAACAGGACGAAGCAGTCACGCACAGAGGGCTTGTGACCGCCAGGTACGCATCATTTCGCCAAGCCCGCTGATGACCCTGTCTGTTTCGATCAGTCGCTTCTGCAACTTGGCCTGGTCGCTGAACTCTTTTAGCGCGCCTGCAAAGATCTCGCATGGAAATTGCGCAAGAAACTCTTGCTGCGTTGGGAGGTCAAGGTCCTTGTTCGTTTGCACTTGTTCCTTAAAAGATACATCGATATCAGATCGCTATAGCGCTGGGATATTCAGCGCGACCTTACCTAGATGTTCTCCATATAGAATGCCACACCACGGAGTGTCCGGACATCCGACTCGAATTTCTCGGCAGAAAGGACCTTGTGCGGCAGCGCTGTGAAAGAAAGGTCGAAGTAGTCTGTCAATTTTCTATCTTGCAGTTCCGCTAGTTTCGAGAGCGTATCACAAATATGCTGCAAGTCGGCAGTCAACGTTGCTTGGAGGTTGACGAGCAGTGTGGTTCCGGATGACAAATAGAAGAAGTATGCGTTGGTTTGCTCTGCAATATGAGACGTCATCAGTGAACAATGAATAAGGCCTCATCCTACCTCTCTTGTGTCTTCTTCCCAAATAGCCCAAGATTCACTTCGAACACGGTCTTAAGAAGTCCCATGTTGGCTCCTTGATACAAACTGACTTGATGCTCCCACAAGTTAACGATAAGAACTCTGATGATGCAAAGGAGAACAATGCAGACTTAGAAAAAGTAATCAGGCAACGTACACCGCCAAAGTTCCGAAGACATACTTGATCCTCGCCGTGCTCGCGCCTGTCTGTACCTTCTACGTCCATTATAAGGACATTCATATCCCGACCTCGACACATCCAGGTACCTGAAAAGGGGAGGGTGATAAGCATAAGTCCCGGACAACCCATACCAGCGTCGAAGGTGGGTAGGGAACACTGCACGAGTGTGGCACGCTGGCACCGTGGCTATCAGGCATCAACGAGTCCAGGTCGCACACAAAACCGAACGGAGGATTGACTGCCGTGACGGCAGAGAAGCGCATGGGAAGGGCTCCTACTTACCTTTGGTTGTCTGTTGCCGCTTCGACTCATCCATGACATGGAAATTTGTGCTGAATAGCCGGTTGAGGAGGGTGCCTGTTTAAACAGTTGATGCCCGAAGGCTCGAAACACTCGAGGAGAACATACTCTTTCAGGTCAACTGCGAACCGAACACTGCAACAAGGAAACCTGCGTCACGCAGTCTCCAAGCCGAAATTGGTCGTTCCAGTTGGGCCTGGCCGCTGGGGAGGAATGCTCACTAGATTGAAGGACAAATACGCGCACGCATATATACCTGAACTGCTTCTCATCGTCCATTATCTGTAGCCAGTCAGAAGTACCGTTTGGGGTATGACTGTTGACTGGGGGTTTCAAGGGAGAATGAATAGGGTGTGCGCCATTGGATGTTGATATGCAGTCTTGTCATGGTTGCATCGACACTGGTCAAAAAAGGTCAAGAAAATTGGTGTCGGTCAAAATCGACCCTAGTGTCATAAGCGTCGGACTGAGGTGTCAAAGACATCCGCTGTTCGCTAGTGTTCCCCAAATGGTAACCACTGCCGGCCCGTGTGCCGGGCCAGGCAGGCTGTGACACCAGTAACTGGTCTGACTGCTCTTGACACTTTTGGTCAAACCAATAGTGTCAGCATATCAGAATGTTGGAGTTATGGGAACCCACACTCTAGACAGGAAGGGCTGGGTAGCCTAGTGGTAAGGCACCCCAGTACTAGTGGGAAGTCCCAGGTTCAATTCCTGGTCTGGCCAGATTTTAATGCTGCTGCATGGACATGGTTTGACCCAGGGTTGTGACAAGACTGAACTATAACTGGGTCAAGTTACTAACACTTGAGCCATGGTACTGGCATGCCAGGATATGGCACATGTCCTGGCCATCAGGATTGTCCAACATTTCCTTAACAGGACTTATGACAGCTTATTATGACTTA
>QLOZ01001056.1:0-26394 GCA_003314065.1 Lactarius sp. MG50
CTCTCTTGTGAACCCTCGCTCCTCAGGCTCATTGCCTGACTTCGCTCAGATTCCCCTCATCCATGATCAAGGGGAAGGGACTTAAGTTCAAACGCACTCGCAGTACTCCAGCCAGGGAGAGGTACTCAGAACTCTTGCCCCTATCGCGCCCTCAGTCCCCAAGCTCAGCAGCTTCGCCGACACCCCCTCCATCGCCGTTGGAGGTACACCCAGATAGTGGGCGTGACAGCTTCGATGCAAGGTGAAGTCTCCAGCTTTTCTTTTATTTGCGATGGATGATGATGTCGTCTGGATAGACGAGGACTTGGTACCCGAGGATTTCGAGTATGATTCGGACAAGCAGTATCCCAAGATACCAGACGAAGTGAGCAACGATGCCCAAGGGGTCCAGGGTGTTCCTTTACTCCCTTTCAATGTTAATCTGAAAATCTTCTCGCAGCCTCGCAATCTCCAAGAGCAGCTCAAAGAGACAGGTAAGCGTGCGGACTTTGAGCTCCGGATTGTTGAGTTCAGCTAATACCCTTGACAGTGCGTTTACCGCACGGGCAATGGTATGGATTCTTTCTTCAAGCTCGGCACGCCTTTCGAGGATTCCTACGGCTGCGATGACGAGATTAAGACCTTCGGTTTCGGGACGAGCTTCCTCGATGGCCACCTTGGCAATCGAGTAGTAGGAAGCTTCTGCTTATGCTACGCCACGCATGGGGCGTCGACGCAAAACACAAGACGACTTGAAGTCACCAAGGTCACGAGGACACGAGGGGACTTGGGACAAGAGAGGCGAGGCAGGGGCTTTGCTTGATGTTGCTTCAAGCAGAGCTACGGCCTCGTCGGGAAGTGGCGGGAGGAGTGAGGAGTAGCAAGGCTTCTTTGTTTACAACAAAGAAGCGATGCCAATTCTCTTTAAGTCACACGAGGTAGAGATGAGATCGGACAAGACGCAGGGAAGTAGATAAGATTGTTCTAGCACCAAACTGATATGCTAGTGGATGATACGAGTGTGTAATCGAGAGTTAAGCAGAAGCTTGGGGAATAAGCCCCAAGCTACTGCGCCTTATATACATAGTCCTTGCTGCGGCCGCGTCACCCTCCTGCCGCCTGGGACCCACGCGAGTCAGAGATAAGTAGGTAAAAGGGGAACATAGTCCCATGCGAGTCATGGGGTGTGGGAAGCCGGGAGGTGGACGCGTCCCCCTGTGCCTTCAGCTGATGCTCGGCACGGGAGGGGGGACAACACGGAAGTGAGGGGGATGCATCATGTGACTCCAGGTGTCACATGACAGGTAATCGTACAGTAAAATAAGTAAAGTGTCAGTCCACACCGTGGCACACCCTCTCCACTCGCATCTTTGGACGCCCCCCTCCCTCCAATTACTCCCTCATCGCACGCCTCACTAGGGAGGAGCCACACATCTCCAATGGCTTGGATGTCGGCTCCTACTCCGCCTCCACCCTCATCCATGCTATGAGTCAGGGCACCGTCGTCCACACGGAGTATGATGCAGAGGCCATGGATGCGTACGATTGGACCAAGGACGGTAGTGTCTGAGGGCATCCACGGACCTTAAAAGGGAGGTGATGTCATGCTCAAGGGACTTGCAGGCTCCCAATCTTTTCTTTCCACCATGTTTACCACCTCTCGCGTCTCGCCTATGGACTGCCGGGCCCCTATGGCCCGAGACTCCGTTCGTACCCTCTTGCCTCGTCTCGCATACTTACCACCGGTCTGACGGACCGCCAGGACCAACGCGCATCCACTCGTGCTACATTTGCATGCCTCTGTGCATGCACTGCCTCAGTACCTTACTAACCCATCGCTACCGGACTCCCTTACTGTATCATGACTCACGATGACTGAATATGCTTAGTAGTGTCCCAGGGACACTGTGACTCATGCTGACTCCCTGTGAGTCATGCGCCTTTGTACTTATATCATGCTACTTCGCCATGAGCAGACCCTAAGTCTGTTCTCTTGTAATCTCAGTGATTAAGAACAATCTTCCAGTCTCAACTTGTGAACCCTCACTCCTCTGGCTCATTGCCAGACTTCGCTCATCTCCACAAGTGTTTATGCTAGGGAAGTCCAAACGTAAAGGCATTACCCTTAGATGTCACAAGAGTACACCAGCACGCGACAAGTATACAGAGCTCCTTGCCAGTTGCCCTCAGTCCCCCGGATCAGTAGGATCCCCGACGCCCCCTCCATCGCCGTTGGAGGTACGCACAGCAGAGCCTACGCATGACACCAAGGGTCATTACAAGAAGACAGAGTTCAATGCTGATGTGTATGAGGATGTATACAGAGGCCACAAATCGGTTCTCACAGCAATCCATGAGAAGACCCCTGCTGGCTTTCATCGTCTACTGGCTGATTTATACAATGACATCTTGTGAGCTTATTTTCCTTCTCACTGGATAGCATGATAGTAACTTGTCCCCAGCTCAAAGCATGCACAGCAAGCAGCTTTTGTGACGAATGGTGCAATGGCATTGCTCGATATTGATGGGATGGACATCTAATCTTATCTGGATATGGACCTTACTGATCTTTCTTCACGCGGCCATGTGCTATGCAGCCATGTGCCCCTCTTCTACACTCGTTTGACAAGATTCACTCTGATAGCATACTTCACTCTTTGTAGCGTATTAATCCGTTTAATATAAATACATAATAGTGGAATCTTCATTTGCAAGCAATAGCAAAGTCGAAGTGATCAACTTTTGAAAGACAGCAACAAATAACTTAAGTAACCAAATAATTGGTAAATTGTACTAAAATTGCAAAATTTACGATGTCATTGGGTGATGCACATTCAGTTATGGATAATTTTACCTAGTTACTCAAACCTGTCAAATAGGCATATTTGGTTCAAAAGATGTCAATATAGCTCTTTCGAGCAATTTTTGGTTCTTTTATGCAAATTTTACCATGTAGGGTTTACCAGATGCGTACCGCTTCAGGGTGCAGATTTGGTGCAGACACCTCAACTGGCAGGTATCATCCGCAGCCCAGATTCTCGATACACTTCAGCCAGTACTCTTTATTGTAGAGAAACTCATGCTCAGGCACGCAGAGCACAGTCAATCGTCAGAGTGGCACAACGAGGTCGACCCCACATTGTTGCATCAACTTCTCAGACCGTTCAGCAATTTGAAGACTTTTCATGTGCAAAATGAACTCGTTGGCAAACTTGCTGGTTCTCTACAAACTGACGATGGAGAGCCACCGCTGGAGCTCCTTCCTAACCTGGAAGAGGTTGTATATTCTGGAGGAGAGGATGCTCGGGACGCACTTACCCCATTCATCAATGAACGGCAGGTAGCGGGCCACCTTGTGAACCTGACCATGGTCGATCATTCAGTATTTTCGCTCAGGTGGCGGCCAGATCGATCATGATATTCGGAACATAGTATGCCGTTATCCATCTGTTCGTCTCCCACTAACACCCATACCAGTGCTAGTTCTTGTCCTCATCAAGGGCATGAACATCCGAGTTATCGAGGCGATCGCGACACCAAACTTCATCGCTATCACCCACCTCTTCATTTCCATTCCATCTCCGCACGCTCTTCCTTTGCCTTTTCTCTACCCCTCCCACCCGTTTTCCTCAATGCTCGCGCAAATCATGCGTACATCCTATCCATTCTCGTTCTTGTTTGAGGTACAATGTCATTTCACCCTCATGTATGTACATGTATACTATGGCTGCTATGTTTTTTTTGCCTTGCGTAAACGTGCGCCTCGTACGTAGCATGGGACGATCGCTGTGGTGTCCGCTCTGTAGAGTAATAAAGTCCCCCCTGCGTGAAGCACGATGTTGTCGAGATTCAAGTTGTCCTACAACGACGAAAGGCGCGGAGCCATTAGGTGCCCTTCTTCGGCGGCATACACCACTTCCGAGGGATGTGAGAATGCCACGCCATACAGATGCAAAACGTCGATATCTAGGACGGAAAGGACTACACTGGCCTCGACACGACTCCCAGTAATCTTCGGTTTTGTCGTCAAAGTGTGCCAATTTCAAAGTTCTCCTCGATCCAGCGGATCTGCTAACTACAACACGCTGGGTGCGTCACCTTATACTGCTTCACCACATTGACAGTGGTAGGGGTCGTTGGATTGAGGTCGATTGCGGGTGTTGTATTCGCAAGTGAAGATGTGGCCCGTGAGGAGTCGGATGCCCGTTGTGAAGATAGGCCGGGGGAAGTTAGTCAAACCTTGAACGAATGGGGCTGGCTTACCGTCCGCGGGAAAACCAAGCGCAAGGTATGTTTGGGTGCTTCCCGCCAGCTGGTTTGCCATTGGGATATGGCTTCCTTGTGCATTGAGGCGCGAAGGTGGGCTTTCGTTGGCGGAGGACCGGAGGTGGAGGGAGGTTGGGCATTTGGTGGGCACACGTGGCTGCGATGGCTTTGAGACAGCGAACTGGGTGGACGCCTTTGCTGATGGGACTCTAGCTGATGGTGATTTTGGGGGGGAAAGGTCCTGTTGAATAAGTCAGCGAGGGTGAGGACGAGATTGGAGAGGCGAGAGGAGAGGTCTCCGTGGTCACAGCTTGTACACATCTTTGGGAGGTGTGCGTTGGTGGTGAGGATTTCTATTTGCGGTTGCTGCGTTGTTGTGATTGCGAGGGTGACGGCTAGGGTGATGGCTTCTATGGCTGCATCGGCGGCGTCAGCGCCTTGTCCTATTGCTTTGGTCAAGTGGCCAGCTTCCCGTCCTTTGTGCCAAGCGATGCATGAGGTTACGCTCACTGGAGTACCCTCGAAAGCGCTGGGGCAGGAGCCCTGGCAGAAGATGAGGAGGGCATCGTTCTGGATGTTGTTCGTTGCGCGGGCTATGTCTTCGGCTAGGCGTTTCTGTCTTCACCGTGTGGGATGATGTGTAAACCCCACATAGACTCGGGAAAGAGAACCCCCGCGGAATGCAATCTTATAGTACAGGATGCGCGATATCCACGAGATCTGTATTTTCTCCTTCCTCCCTGTCAACCTTTCTGGATCTTCGCCGCCACTGCTGAGACGAGTATGCGTGGCGAAGGTGATAGGAAAGGATAATATCGGCGCAGAGAGAGACGGATGGTGCGAAAAAGGGATCACAATCCAGAGCACGCCGCACGGCAACGTTCTGTTAAGTTACTTCTGTAACCGGGACGCAAACTTGGCGGCGACAGGCGAACTGAACAGGCGGCAAAGTATGTGACCAATACGGTCGGTCTGTTGAGCATTCTGATTGGCTGGCGAGGCATGGGATTGGTTGATGGTGTCGAGTTTCTCCCAGGCCCGAAGTGGTGGCATTCTGTCCCGATTCCGTGCCTGGTACAGTGCCTTACGTCACTGAATATGACCGCATGAGGCGGCGCCTTCCCTTGTCAGGACCGAAGCAGATCGCTCATTCGACTCGAAATCTTGACTCTTCTATCCCACGCATTATCCTTGATGACGTCCCTGGCTTCCCCGTTACCCTCAGAGTCAGTGATTATATGCGCAGGCAGACCAAGGTGAGCTAGATAAAACCAGTTCACCCTCTTGAGACCCACGAGAGCACAAGCAGATGTTCGCGGATTGAGTAAGGAGACTTTCCCAATGGGGGCCTTTGGTAGATTATGTGCGGGAGATGTCCAGGTACGCTGTGACTACCTCTGAACCCCTGTTTTTATGGCATTCACACCGTCTGTTCCCGGTGCACCCAAATCCTAACTATAGCAGAAAATGATGGCAGCTGCCCTCACGCCGCAGCTAACACTCGTTCATGGGGCCCATCGTTGAGTTTGCGATGCCTCTATGCTCTCTCGACTTCAACGACCGGCGTGACTCCACCTTTCGCTGCGTTATGCAGCCCTTCTAGGAAGTCCCCGACAGACGTCTCGTCACGAGTGCACCACTACCACAACCCTGCAACGGACCTGGTGACTCTAGATGCCACATCGCTCGACCCAGGTGGAGAGGGCATGTGTGGCAAACATACAGGTTCTACTCCCGACCCGCTTGTCGTACATCCCATCAAAGTGTCCCCGCGGTGGAGGGGTACGCCCCACCTTGGGTTTGGTTCGTTCGGGTAAAGTCGCGTTGTCTTTCCCTTACGTCAGTCGTGTATTCATGTCATCCCCTTTGCCCCTCCCATAGCAATACCGCTGTTTGACCTCGGAATGACAGCCCTGCTCTTGTGTAAGTTCCACACCTGGTGGAACATCTGATGCAGACGATGGAATACGATGTCGTCTTTCTGGTGGGTTGGAGAGACTGGGCAAGGTACCGCGGCCAAGGATACGCAAGTCACGATGTACGCGGACTTGTCCTCCAGGACGGGCGGTGTGTCTCTTTGAGTTTGACAAGCAGAATTAGGATATTCACATACCACGATAGATTATTCACCAGTTCCGCCGCCCACCCATGGACCATCTGTACACCTGCGTCCAGCAGCACCGGTGCACACGGCAGGTACGCCCCAACGCGCCACCGATTAGCTTCTCTCTCAGAAATCGCAGCCGCAGCTGCTATCCTAGCTCACGAACCCGGGGTCGAGGATCTTGTTCCGCCGCTCTTCCTCATGTCAAATGTCGGGATCAGAACCACTTGTCACACATCTCCATACTCTCACGGCCCGAGTCTTCATCCTCCCAGACTTCCCCTATTCGCATCCTTGGACGAAGCTCGCTGCGCTTGGAACTATGCTCGCACCGTCTACTTAGCAGATCCGCAAGTATGGACCGCTACACTGTGATCCGTGTGGCGAATGCTACCACCAAGAGTAGCAACAGAACCTATAGGGATCACATTTACTCCCACCCCGGCCCACGCACTGGCAAGCGCAGGTGCTCCTCCCGACAGCAGGTATGAATGCAGATCGGCAGATGGCGCCTGTTCAGTCTGGAGGCCCCAGGGGGAGCGGGACGGCCGTGGTAACAGCAGCTGCTGTAACTATTGTAGCAGTACGGCGCATATACATACGTTTAGATGGGAGTTGATGGCGAATTGATTGGTATTATACCAGTAAGGTGAGTGGGGCGAACGCGTCTCAGAGTCGCAACTCGTGGCTGAGATTGTGCGCTTCTTGTCCACCCCCACGCCTTCGAAATCAGCTCTTGCAAAGAGGGTGACATTAGCTTCAAATTATTCTTCAGATCCAGAGGATGATCCTCCACATCGCAACGACTCGGAAAAAAAGGTGCACCAGTGAACGGCCTGCTTACAAACTATTCTTAGCGCGCCACGGTCCACCACGTACTGTACGAGACCGCCCAAGTCATCTCCTACCGTAAGGAACTCGGCTAGTCGCAACTTTACTCCACAGGCTTACACCGCAGTTAGACCAAATAATTGAAGGTGTAATCGACGTGGATCTCCATTACCAGCGCGGTGTGTTGATTCCCTACCCGGAGCTCACTTGCTAAACCCCTCACCCGAACAGTAGATATCATTTCGTCACAAATCAAATACATTGGGTTAATCGACTCCATATATCCATGTGCAGGAGGATCTCAGTCGTGAAATGACACCGAAAGGTGAGTTTATGTCAAGGGGAAGCCACCCTCGACCTCAATACAAAAGTACGCCCCATATTTTGCGACCTGTCTCCCCCCAGTTGACACTCGATTTTCAGGTTCATGGATGGCTTGGTAGATCTCTATCTGATCGTCCTCCGGATCATTTGTCGAACATAGTCTCACCCTCAGACGTGTCGTATGTTCTGCCGACTGCGCTCCGCTTCTTGACACCCCTTCCGTTGGCGTTCGCAGATAAAAACGATCGGGCTACAAACATAAAGCGGAACACCCGGAAAACAAAGTACGAGCGGACGCTTTCCAACAAGAAACTTGTCTGTATCGAGTAATGGAGGTCTCTGAAGATGACGAGCGGGAGATCTTTCAGGTGGGCCGTGACCATGTCCGACTTGCCGTTGCACATTATTCATGCCTATGTTCTTGGCGTGTACAACTTGAATGCCGAGAAAATGACGGCGGAAGCCCGTACTCCATGGCAGACGCTCGTGCATGAACTCGTCGCAGAGTTTGGGACGCCCTTCCGCCCGCTCGGCTCCAATGACCGGCGTGACGCCGCCTTCCGCTGGGTCGCGCAGTCGCTTCAGACAATTCTTGACCCCCACCCAAACGCACGACCACGACCACCTCCCAACAGAGGACGTGGCCAAAGGACACCGCACCACTCGACCCGGCGTGGAAGAAGCATGTGCAACACACATACAAGCTACTTGTCGATACGCTCAAAGCATATCCGGACTGCCTTAAGGTGTCCCACGGCCCTGCAACAATAGCGTCGATAGACCTCGTGTTCGAGTTCCAGGACAAGTTGTCGGTGTCACGGCTTGCGGATGCGTTGCGCGCACTACGCATGTCAGCATGCAAGGAGACACTTTGAAGGCGGATGAGAATACTCACTTTCCGGAATAGATTACTCACCCGCTCCGCCGACCACTCTAGCATAATCTCAGACCCCGCCCCCACCGCCACCAGCGCAGACGACAAGCACCTCCCAACGGACATCGACTAGTTATAACTCGCAATCGCAACCACAGCCGCAGCTACACCCATCCCAACCTACGACACCGCGCCCGATGGTGATCGTCCCGCCTCCGCGTCCATAACACCACCAGCACCTCCTACCGCACGCATGTCCACAACCCCCCAGTCCGGGGTCGCGCACTCCCCAACTTCCACATCGCACCCCTCGACGGGACCGTCTGCACTGGACCCCGTCGTCAGCACGTTCGCTGTGCAGCCACTTTCAAAAACCGACCGCCTGGCAGCTATGCGTGCAGCCAAGGCGGCCATACAGGGTGCACAACAACACCAGCAGCCGCAGTTACATGGATGACATGCGCCGCCTCCCCGACCAGCACAAGCGCAGCTGCCCCGCCCAACGGCGAGTACGAGCGCCAACTGGCCAGCGGCGCCTATGAGCAGCAGTGCTGGCGGCAGTTCTAGCTGAGGGACCGGAGATGCTAGCGGGAGCGGTAGTAGTGGCGGCAGTGTTGAAGGGCGAAAGTAGTAGTGGTGGGCGTCAGTGCTGTAGTATATTGTAGATATGCTTGGAGGATATAGAGAAAAGTTTAGTTGGGTGTCATAGGGGGGACTAAGATGAATGCGGCTACGGTATGAGCGTATTCGGAGTCGGGCGTCTCGAACTTGCGCCGCTACTACCAAGTCTCCTGGATATACAGCAACTCACCCGCGACCCCCAACTTGAACATGTTGACTTGTCCATAGTACAGGATGTACAGTCAAAGACGCTTTATTTTGATCTTGTAATGTAAATTTTGCCCGTAGCCAATGAATCTGTGAGCAGAGGCTACAGGAAGATAGACGCCTCATAAGTTAGGCGCCATCGTCCCCTTTCTAGGCTCAACACCGCCACCCCACGGGCATCGGGCTTTCACGAGGCCGACTGGCATCAATCTTCACTGGCAACCACATCCTCTGCGTCACTCACTTCCCTGACATGTCCGACTACTTGTCTACCACCACTTATCTCCCACAGATCGAGGAGTTCGGCCAACATGCAGCAGGTCGTGAGTCCCAAAGTTCCCTATCCTTGTTCTGTTCATTGTGACCAACTGCCGAATCAATAGAGCCCACCAGGAAGATACCACACTCACCTATCCATATCCTCAACAATGACGTGCTTCTCAACATATTCTATCTCTTTCGACTAGACGTCTCGAATGAATATGATGATGGCCTTCCCAACTTTGATTGGGGCAGCCAACGTTGGTGGTACAAGTTGGCGCAGGTTTGCCGACGGTGGCGGTATCTCATACTTGCATCGCCATCACACCTAGATCTTCATCTTCTGTGCACCTATGGTGTGCCTATAGCGGACATGCTTGCACATTCGCCGCCCCTGCCACTCACCATCAATTATGAGGATGAGGATTGCGAGCTGACTGCGGAAGATGAAGAAGGTATTTTGCTCACGCTCAGGCACAGTGATCGTGTGCATTATATTTCCCTTCATTTACCAACCCCGAAATCGCGGAAGATCATCACAACTATGGATGAGCGATTCCCAATCCTGGAATGCTTGTGGATCCGGTCTCAGGCCAAAGGCGATAGAAGCTTGGTACTTCCCCGATCATTTCAAGCACCGCATTTACGCCACCTCTATCTGTGGCGCGCTGCCCTCCCGATTGAATCTCCAATACTCACGACAACCGTGGGTCTCGTCACTCTCGTGCTTGTAGATATCCCGCCATCCACCTACTTCCCCCCAAGTCATTTACTCACCTGGCTTTCACTCATGCCCCAACTAGAGATGCTGGTGATTGCTTTTCACTCTCCTCTCCCCAACCTTGATGTTGAAAGACAACTACTGGATACCCTGATCATGACGCACATCACGCTTCCTAACCTTCGCTTATTCTTATTCAAGGGCGTCAGTGCTTATCTGGATGCCCTTCTTGCCCAGATCAACGCCTCTATCCTCAACAAGCTCGAAATTGTGCTTTTCGATCAACTGACCTTCACCGTCCCACACCTCTTGCGGTTCATGGACACGTCAGAAATCCCCAGCTCTAGCGCCATTCGGCTCTCTTTCGATGATGATTTCGCTGAGTTAAGGGCGTTCCCTGGAGGACAGAAGAGCCACTGCTTCAAGGTGCGGATCACGTGCAGACACCTCGACTGGCAGTTATCATCCGTAGTGCAAATTCTCGGTGCACTTCATCCCGTACTCTCTGATGTGGAGCAACTCACGCTCAGGCACACAAAACACAATCGATCGTCAAAGTGGCACAACGAGGTCGACCGCACATTGTGGCGCCAACTTCTCAGACCGTTCAGCAATTTGAAGACTCTTCATGTGCAAAATGAGCTCGTTGGCAAACTTGCTCGTTCTCTACAAACTGAGGATGGAGAGCCACCGCTGGAGCTCCTTCCTAACCTCGAAGAGGTTGGATATTCTGGAGGTGGTGATGCTCAGGAGGCATTTACCCCATTCATCGATGAACGACAGGTAGCAGGATATCCTGTGAATCTGGCTATGGTCGATCATTCAGAGTTTTCACATTACCTGGGGCCCTAAGCCAGGAAATGTTGGGAGCGCTGCAGTGAGCGGCCAAATCGACCATGATATTCAGAACATAGTATGCCTTTATATCCATCTGTTTGTCTCCCACTAACACTCATACCAATGCTAGTTCTTGTCCTCACCGAGAGCATAAACATCCAAATTATCGAGGAGATCATGACACCAATCTTCATGGCTATCACATACCCCTTCGTTTCCATTCTATCTCTGTACGCTCTTCCTTTGCGTTCTACAACTGTAATTTTCGCGATCCCTTCCCACCCGCTTTCCTCGATGCTTGGGTAAGTCACGCATACATCTTACCCTATCTCGTTCCTGTTTGAGGCAGAATGACATTTCACCCTTATATATGTACATGTATCCTACGGTTGCTATGTTCTTTTTGCCGCGCGTCTCCTACGTGGTGTCCGCTGTGTTCAGTAACCAACCCCACTATCTGGTGATCCGCTGACTAAGGAACATGACGAGGCCAGGCTACTGTAGGGCACTGTCACTGCCTTTACACAACACTGGGAATGTGAAACCTTTGCCACAACCAGCATACCCCGGCGACCTCGCTCGCCCAGCGATTCCACCTCACAGAGGCCGACCGCCACCAGCTAAAGTACCAACACCACATCGGCGTGTCCACCCATATACAGTAGACTCGGGAAAGACAACCCTCACCCAACGCATTTTATACTACACTGGCCGGATATGCTATATCCATGAGGTCCGTGCTTCATGGCTTTTCGGCCTCCTGGCTCAGACAATTATATGCATGGTGCAGGTGAGAGGAAAGGGTAATGTCACGTAAAGATGGGTAGTATGGAGCTTAAGTGGGAGAAAGGTATCACCATCCAGAACGCGGCAACGTTCTGTGACTGGGACGCAAGGCCACCAGCCACGGGCGAACAGGAAAAGTATGCAATCAATTTCATCGACACCCTTGGTGCGTCTGTCGCCACTTTTCTTCAACCTCTGCTCTTCGAGCTCACCCTGGTCCGACTTTGCTCAGGTCACGTAGATCTTACTGTAGCAGTCGAGCGTGCGTCGCATTTAATGTCGATCGACCAAAGATTTGGAAATGCGGTGGTATAACGTTCCTCGGTTATCCTTCATTCACAGGGTGGACAGGTACGTTTGTCTTTCCAATTATCCCGGTCCTCTTTCGGTAGAACGTTTGTACATCCGGCGCGAACCCATGTCGGGTAATCAACTGGGTCAGGACAAAACCTCGTATACCGGCTGCTGCAGTTCAGGTTCCCATTGGCGTGGAGGACGAATCCGATGGTGTCGTTGACCCCGTCTGGTGGAATGGCAGAGTCTGGAGGTAGTGGGAAGGCGTGGGCACCTGGGGGGCACTGAGGGTGCACCTGGGTCGAGCTTGTGCGGTAGGAGTTGGATGCAGGCATGCCTGGAGCGTGACCGCGCACGGTATGATGATCGGGTGTGCTACACGCATCCATGGATACGTGATTCTACTTTATATCTTGTTGCCTTGATACATTGACTCTTTTGAACCCTTGTCGTTTAGGTTTCATCAAGCACGACTGCGCTGGCGCTGGTCCTCACCCGATCGGTCCGCGGGCTGAGAGATGGATAGTTTCACGTGTACATTCACCTTCTGTTTCACCATTGCGCGATGTGCCTTGCAAGGGCCTCGTGCACACTTTTCTTGGTTACCATTCATTTGTTCATTTCTTATTGACTGCGTGGTCGTTATATGTGTGTGCAGGAGTCACCTGATGGTGCTCCTGACAGGACTCTGACCTGCAGTATTTAAGGCCAGTGCACAGCACACTGATGAATTCATCCTGTTGTTCTCGAAATGCCCCACATGTGCTATCTCTAAGCCATCTTCATTGTGTCCTCTCTGTCACTCGTCCTCACCTCATCTCGTTCCCTCATGTCTAGTGCTTGTAGTGCTCCGCTGCAAGTCCTTGTTATCCCTCAGTTTTGACACTATGGAAGGCTATCCATAACAGGGGTACCAAAGAGTGAACTTCTACACCCTGTGATGACATATCTCCCATCTGCTGTGGTCAACCATGTACTACACCATGCAAATACTTTCCTACCATAGGGAACTCAGCTACTAGTAGTGGTGTCAAAGTTCGGTTCAGTTCAGTTCAGCCATTGCTTTCCCTGAACCTAGAACTGGACTTCAGGTTCAGTTCAGGCCACTGTCTGAACCTTGAACTCATCAGGATTGTCCAACATTTCCTTAGCAGGACTTATAACAACTTATTATGACTTATTTAACACTTCAAGTAAGTTTAAGTAAAATTTTGATAAGGAAGACCCTACTTGGCCCAAGTAGAATTGACTTGGCACAAGTAGGGTCTTCCTATGAATTAGCTTATCTGCACTTATATTTGACTTAGCTGGACTTATTGGCAGTCTTATTGATGGACCTGGGTGTTAAGTCTGGTTAAGTGCATTGTTAAGTGCCTTGTTAAGTAGCAGACTAAGTCAGGCCAGTTCAATTCAAGCAAGTTTAAGAACTTTCAAGTGACTCAAGAGAGTATTCAAATTGTGTTAAATCCATTTTATTGAAACTAGCTATGGTACAACAAACTCTTCTAATTATGTATCATATATCTATTAATATACCCCACAATTGAACTTGTGAACACAGGTGTTGGTGGTGGTGACGCAGCGGCGATGGGTGCGGTGTGGGGTGTGAAGCGGCGGTGGGTGGTGACGCGGGGTGCGCCGCGGCAGCGGGTGGCGACACGGGTGCGCCGTGGCGGCGGGTGGCGACGCAGGGTGCGACGCGGCGGCGGGTGGCGATGCGCGGCGGGTGGCGATGCGACGGCAACAGGTGGTGACGGGGACCGGCGATGCGGTGGCTAGGACGTACTGGCGACGTGGCGCGACGCAGGGTGCGATGCGGCGGCAGGTGGCGATATGGGACGCAACGCGGTGGCTAGGACGTGCTGGCGACGCGGTGGCTGCGCAGACGTGCTGAGGACGTGGTGGCACGCAGCGGCGACCGGCAGCGGCGTGGTGGCAAGGACGTGCTGGCGACGGTGGCACATGGCGGCGACGCGGTGGCTACATGGCGGCAATGCGAACGTGGGGGCGACACGGTGACGAAGGGTGGCGACGTGGCGTGGGGCCTTTTCGTGAAGGGAGGGGGTGGCAGTGAGATGGGGGCGAAACCACCCTAGGTCGCCGTGTACCTGTGAGATGAGTTAGGAATGATACAAACAAAAAAAGAAAAAAAAGAAAACCCCAGCTCGCGCATGTGAGCGAGAGGGGGCACACCCTGAGAAGTAAAACCACCCCCAGCCGCGCTTGCAAGCGGAGGAGGGTGTTGGCGACGCTGTGGCGGTGGGGTGTCGTGTGCGAGAGCGGGTGCTCGTGGTGGCGATGCAGCCGCGCGTCGTGTTCGAGAGGGGTGGCCATGGTAGTAGCGACACACCGGCGACGTGACAGCTGGGCGTCGTGCTCGAGAGGGGTGGCCGTGGTGGTGGCGACGCAACGGTGACATGGCGGCACGGCGCGGGATCGAGGGGGGCGACAGAGCGCAGAGCACTGTCATTGGCAGGGTACCTGTGTGGGGGAATTATTAGTTAGTGGAATGGATGGATGAAAAGAAAAAAACCAACCAAGGATGGCATGCGATTGAGCATGCCGCAAGTGGGCTGAGTTGAACTGAGTAACTTAGAAAAAAGCGGGCGAGAGGTTACCAACAAGTACAAATACAGACAAACAATCATGTGGGCAGCTCGAGCAGCGTCCAGTACCCACCGGCTACATTGATCCGGTCCCCGGCTATTTCCGGAAATGCAACTTAGAAAAAATAAAATAAAAAAAATCGAAGTTAGTGCTGCACTTAAGTGGACTTACTGAATATATAGCTACTTAGTGGAATAATCTATTGTCTTAGCAATTACATATACTATTGGGTACTTGATGTCCTTAAATTAATTAGATCACAGACTTGGATCACTTACTCTAATGTCATTCCTTAACAGACAATTCCCCAAGTCAAAATTAAGGAAATTTAACCTTCCTTTGAGGATTTGGTGTACTTAGCACTGAATTAAGTCACATAAGTTGGGTAAGTACTTGTTGGACTTTGCTGATGCCTGGACTATCGGTTCTGGTTCAAAAGGGTTCAGTTCTGGTTCAGAGGGTGGTGAACCCTGAACTGAACTCTGTGTAGAGTCAAAAAAAATAATAAATTGCCAATGCCACAGTGTAAGGTGAGCCAAGCCATTGCACTTGCTTAGGGGCATCTGTGACACCAATCTGAGGCATCTTCCGTCACGGGCGCATAATGCCATGCATTCGACACTCTCATTGACTTCATTGCTCTGGCCCAGGGATCTCAAGTAAGCCAACACACACTCTTTCAACCTAACTGCAATGGTTTTTTTTTAATTCTTTTTTAGGTTTTCAAACACGCAGTCTCTCATCAGCACTATTGCCATCCGAGTCACCATCGCCACCTCTGCCGTTCCCACTGCCAAGTCCCACAACCACCACTCATTGGTGAAACAGCCCTGGACTTTTCCACAGTGGTGACAGCGCACACTCGTGACACTCCCACCTGCCCTAGCATGGACGCCTACAATTTGAAGAGACATGTGAAGGTGCGTGGCTACCAACACTCACAGCCTCTGCCTGCCACACTCCCTGTCATCCTGGGCACCTCCTGTGGCACAGGCGTCGTGCACATCCACGGGGTCCCAGATCCACCCTCTGCCCTCATCCTCAACCAGCACTGGCACTGGCACATGGCCACCAACACCCATGGCCTCCACCCGCCACACTCCCTGTGACCCCATCAGCCTGGGTGCCCCTCATGGGGTGGGCATCGTGCACATCCGCAGGGACCCAGATGATCCTGATCCCCCCTCCACCCTCAACTGGCACTGGCACTGGCACCAGCACGTGGCTGCCCAATGCCCACAGCTTCCGCCTGCCATGCTCGCCGTCACCTCAGGCAGGTGTCCCTTGTGCCATGCACAAGCCAGGCACGCAGCATGTCGACGATGTGCCTTCATGCAGGTGTTTCTCGGATCTGAAATGTCACACACATTGGGAGGCATGGTGACAGCACGCTGGTCGCATGTGTTGGGAAATTTATATACTTGTATCATTAGTACCATTCCCAATACAGACTTTTGAGTGCCCGGGTACAGGGACAACTTGCGCATGTGCTACAGCTCTCAAAAGTACTATATATTGTCATTTCCCCTTTCTGAATCACAGTCAAGAGTATCAAATGCTGTGATCAATTCATCCACATGCTGGCCAGCCTGATGGACTGCTGTAACATGCCCATTACGGTATGCACTTTTAAGGATCTGAAGAGCTTCGAAGACTTCTGTCGACAAGCTGCTTCGACGTGCAGAACCTGTAATACCTCCACTGCTGAAGGCACGCTCAGACGGTGTTGCAGAACCTTGAATTGCGAGGTAGTCTCGTGCAATGCGCTTCATGGTGGGATACTTGGTGGTAGTCTGACGCTGAAGAATCATTAGTAAATATGTCAGTCTTGTTGAAAAGGTCAAACGCACCCCCCACCAGGTGATGACGTCGCTTGTTGGCTCAATGCCTGACTCAAGGTAAAGTTTGAGCTCGTCACGAGGGCTCCCAGCTGCTTTCTCTTCTTGTTGGAACGACTGTACTGCATCAAGTAAGAAAGAACCACCATATCGAGCTGGGGTGGAGATTGGTGCATCTGCCGAAGATATTTACATTTGGGTTAGGCTTGGGACACCAGTAGACTTGCGGTGTCACTTGCCAAGGCAGGTACCACTTTTGCGTCCCGCGGATTCAGAAGAAGCTTTCAGAGGGACATAATATTCATCAAACTAATTAACCATGAGTTCAATCAGCAACTATGAAAGAACGCAAAGACAAAGACTTGCCACTTCTTCTAACCTTGCCATCCCCACTGCATACTGTTTGGGTTCCCAACGGCGATGACAATACAGATCCTTGACATTTGGGTCAAGAACTAGAAGAGATGAGTAAAGCGAGCATATGAGATGCAGAGCAGCATACCGAGACAAATGAAATATGCAGCTGATGTCTGATCAACTTTGCGATACCACTTTTTGAAGCTTTGAATCCCCTCAATGATGGCTTCCTTGACGTCATGATACCGTGGTTGGTCAACCATAGACTCCCAACGCTTGATGAGGAACTCCAATGAGGGGATTATCCACCACACAGTAGGCGTGCGCTCATTGGAAAATGTCTGTTGCACGTTTGATGGTTCCTGCCACATCCAGTCAGTGTCAGAACAGAATCCAGATGATAGGATACAAGAGAATCGCACGCAGAGAACCTCATGAATAACCTCCAGTCTATCCCAATCCTTCTTTGAAAGCTGAAAGTCGGCATAGCTTCAATCCTTTGGCAAGTCCGGAACTTTCTCGCTGGCATCAGCTAGGAGCACAAATTGATCAACACCCTGCAAAATCGTCAACCAGCAAGCTGAAGTGTTGAGTTGGGAGAAGAAATCACAATACCTTTCGCAACGTCAGCAGCCTGTCAAGAAATTTATAAAGCGATGCCCATCGAGTGCGGATCCACAGAAGAAGCTCAAGGGGTTTGACGCCAACTTGAGCACATGACGATTTGAAGAAAGTCCTTGCCTGGGGTGACATCCGAATCTGATTACAGTTAGCTCACTTAGCCGTGATTGTTGTGGGGTGGAAACGGAGTACCTGTTTAACAAGGGCAAGTGCCTTTCCAAGAGAATCTCCCGATGTAAATTCGGAGTCGTCGTCATCATCTGGGTCCTCCATGTTGTTTATATCTATCGCGGCGAGAGCTTGATTGAAGTCATCAAGGTCAAGCTCGCCATCATCTTGGGCTTGGCGCAATGCGGCTTTTACCTTCTTCTGAATGGAAATGGGAGACACAGGTGCTACAGCTTGAACAAAGTGTTTCGAAGCAACATGAAGTGAGTGCTCCATGCACCTGAATATCTGTGAGTCCCAGGCCCATTCCATTACCAATGATAAACCAGTGTACGCACAGTATGTCATGCTCCTGAGCTGTCCACCCTTCATCAGCACTATCAATATTCTTTCCAAACTCGCGTATAGTAGTCCCATTGATGGCGGCACCATCACAGGTAAACCACCCAACCTATGGTGGTGAAGGGTCAGATGTTGTCACATTGGTAACTGGGTGCTCACCTTGCCGTCCAACCCATAGCGGCTGACTGTACGCGTTAGGATTGATGCAATGTTTTTACCTGTGTGTCGGCCTTCAATTGTTTCGAATGCCAGTTGTTCTGTTTTGAGCTCCCAATCGTTTGGTCGGTCTGCGGGGGCATCAATGTAATGCCCTGTGATCGACAGATAAGGGTCACCAGGCTGCGATGTCCAGGCATCAAACGTGAAAGAAACCTTGCAAGGGAGGTCCTAAAGATGTCAGTTAGAACCACTGCAACGCACCAACAGGTGAACATGGGAGACAATGCGTACCTTCAGCCTTTCCCTTAATATCTCTTCTGCAAGGTGAGCACGGCGCAATATTTTAGCATGAAGGGTGTTGCGGTGCGGTATGTCCTTTTCTCTAAGCCCAGGTCAGCAATATCTGATAAGCCGCCGGAAGCTTCCACGTTCTATTAGACAGAATGCCTAGAGGTGTACGCCGCGTACTCATGATCAGTTGACAAATGGATCATATGTGAAAGAGGGCACACCTCGTCTTCACATACAATCAGTTCGATAATATAGTCGAGAAGGCCCTTGGTGGTGAATGGTGGCTGTTTGGGCTCGCGTGTGACAACTGAGTCCAAACTACTTTGGAGCAGTCTGTCAAGGTAGATCCATTAGTTAATCGGTTTAACATTGTTAATGGCTACCTACCCATCGCTGGATTCCGAGGTGACCCTTGACAATGCACGCAAGTTTGGCTGAATACCCAAAGACTGACACCACTCAAGGTAAACCTTTGTGTGTCCTTTTTTCCTATGTTAGTTTGATCAGTCACGAATCACAGTCTTTTCACAACTAGAAATATAGTTACCGAGCAATATGTGTTCGCAAAGTTGATGTGCTTCCAGTGAAAAAGCAGTGCTTCCTTTCCACTGCAGGATCGTCTCTATGGACAATGTTTCATGACTGGAGACCCAGATGATTGGGCAGAAGGAGTCACTTACAAGCAGAGCTTGCACCAATATCCATCCTTTATCTTCCCAGTATCCAGGCTTGCGTGTTCTTTATCTTGGCGGAAGATAGTACAAAGATCGGCAGTAGCATCGCCCCTGGACTTTGCATGGATTCCCTGAAGATCGGGTAAGGATAGCAAGATTTTTAACACAAATGTACTTACTGCATGATCCGCATCTGCCATCACCTTGAGTGATTCATATTCAAGTTCGCCCTTCTCCTCGGTTTCTTCGGTTTCTTCGACATCCGTTGACTCCTCATGTGTAGGTCGCACCACACCAGCATGGTCCTCGCCTTCAGACTCACCCTCACTTGCCAATATATGGATGGTTTTGGGGGCAACACGCTGGGAGGGCTTAGCATTTGGGGCCTTACACTTCCTGTTGCCAGAAGACTCGGAGCCCGCAACATTGTCTGGGTCCGTAATGCGATTAGATGGGCGACTAGTACGACCAGAGCGGCGAGAACCAGTCATGGGTATCACACGCGATGCGTGACCATCAAAAAAGGGATGGATTTGGGAAGGTGACACGGCAGAACCAGATTGTTACGACTCCAGCGGGTCGAGGTAGGCTTGCATGTGTTGATCAAGAAGACGGTACACTTTCAGCGGCAAGTCGCTCTGGGGCTAGGGCTAGCTGACTAAGCTGATTACGTAAGGCTTTACGTAATCGTCAAGGGGATCGTGGTAACACAAGGCACGTGACCTGATCTCAAGGTACACATGATCTAGCAGAGTCTTTGCAGCAGACTCTGAGGGGCGTGGGAAGTAAGCTAGAGAGTAACCCTAGACAAGGGTTACGACGAGGATAGTGCTAGGTCACACAGGGAGGGACTCCCACTAGCAGAGGACAGGGGACGAGGGACAAGGATGGGGGAAGACTTGTTATGCTGGTATGCTAACGAAGTCTGAGATGGGGCTCTCCATCTCAGATGCTCTATCTAATATACATCTCTCCAGCTGAGTCTCAAGCTGGGCTCTAATCTATGTATAGTACTTGGTCTGTGCGCCAGTGCTGCGCAGGGAGTCAGGATCTAAGTATAGTACACTGCGCACTGCGGCGCAGTCAGGAAGGGGGAGTCTATGGGGAATCCCTAGGGGAATCCCCGGCGGTATTTAGCGATGGGATCTAAGGCGAGGCTATGGGGATTCCCTAGGGGAATCCCATCGTATCTGAGTTATGAATTGTACCGGGGATCTCCGTCTATCTCCACGGAGATCCATCTGGATCTGGATCTGGATCTGGATCTGGATCTGGATCTATGACGGAATGCTCTACGTCATAGACTGGTCTGGGCATCGAGCCGGATACGGGCTACGGCTATCTGCGATGCATCTAGGGTTAGGGCGGCGTCTAGGGTTAGGGGCCGATCAGGGTTCAGGAGGTGGAATCGTAACACAGATCCAGGGGCTACAGAAGCAGTCATTGGGGTTTCATCATCATTGTCGAAGTGCCATTCTATTTCTGAAGCATCTTTGAGTGAGCCATCGGGACGAACAGCACAGCCAAGGTCAGGTGGAGTCGACATGTCAATGTGCCAGTGGGACAGTTTCATCACTGTTGAGACGCATAGCCCTTATATTACTTACTCCAAGCTTCCCAGGGTGGAAAGGGAACTCAAATGAGGTCGCATTGTCACAATGAAAGGAGAAACTCAGATGCAATTAAACTTTGTACGGTAAGTCTGAAAAAAAAAAGAGGTACTCAGGCAGCCATTTCGAAGCAGTATTGTTGCCCCCCCCCTCTCAAAAGAGGCACCCCTGAAGAGCAAAGCTGGTAATCTGCACACTAGCACCAAAGGGGATCTTCCACACCTTCAAAATGGCTTAGCATGGGCCACATGGGTCGTACAATGGTAACAGGGCAGTGGAAAGGCCAGATTGCCGCAGGTACCATCAGCCACAAGAGCCCTTGTCCAAAGGCAGAGATCGATAATGCGGGTTACGCGAGGGCGATACTAGGGAGTAGCACGACTCCAGCTCGCCCACAGGTATGTTATGGTATGTATGAGTTATGAGTTGAGCTGCCAAAAACTACCAGACTCGATTCCCACGGTCATGCCAACAGAGGTTTCGACCGTGTAGTCGGCATCGTACTGGTACCAATCCCTGTGAATGTCTTCTCTGCTTTCATATTTCCACGCTATCTTCCCCGACCCTATGCATTCAGCACCTCTCCGACAGACAACTGCGTCTCGTTGGAGCATGGACCTCCTCTGTGCGCAGCCGCCCCACAAACTCACATCGCACCTCGTGCTCGACCGCATCACTTACTGGTGCCAGCGCTGAAGACGTCGTCCGCACTGAGTGGTGTGCATGCTTGCGGGTATGCTCATCGCGCTCATTTCTGGTCTACTGATGTTGGAAGGGGACAAGAAACTCTACATCACCGGGTTCCCGCCACCCGATCCCGCTTCCGCATCTCTGACCTGCCTGGGACTTGCGCTCGTACGGGGCGTGTCGAGCAGCAGCTGCTCACGCCAGTACTGCCAGAGACTCTGGTGAACATTTGAATTCTGGTCACAGGCGATGTGCCATTTTTACGCTGGGGCCTCAGCACTGGTGCAGGCAGCAAGCGTTGGCGAGTCAGGCGGTACATCATGCACCGTGTGCAAATGTAAGTGGTTTTTTTATCCCAGATATACTATGTTTACATTGCCACATCATCACCCACATCAGGAGCCTTTCACACCGACCACCTCAAACTCGGCCTTGCCTACACTCCTGCCTGCACCAGGGCAGCAACGACGGCAACGACGCAGCCACGGCGGCGACCGCGGCGACATGGCGACCGCAGCAACAGAGCCACGGCGGTGACAACAATGATGACACCATGGCGGCGATGACCACAGCGATGCAGCCACGGCGGCGACAGCAACGACGACGCCACGGCGGCAACATGGCGACCGCAGCGACGCACCCACGGCGGTGACATGGCAACCACAGTGATGCACCCACGGCGGCGACAGCAACGACGACGCCAGGGCGGCGACCACAGTGACGCAGCCATGGCAACGACACAGCAACGCGGCCACGGCGGCGACACAGCAACCACGGCGACACGGCGACCGCAGCAACGCAGCCATGGCGGCGACGGCTGCGACCGCAACAACGCAGCACCGGCGGTGACTCTGTATCGTAGCTAGCTCAATAACATATGGTTCTTTATTGCAGATACACTATGTTTACATTGCCACATCATCACCCACATCAGGGGCCTTCCACTCCTGCCTGCACTAGGGCAGCGACTCAGCCACTGTGACAATGGCAACAACGCAGCCACGGGGGCAACCGTGGCGACGCAAACACGGCGGCGACATGGCGACCGCAGCAACGCAGCCACAGGGGCGACCGCAGCAATGCGGCGACGGCTGTGACCACAACAATGCAGCACCGGCGGTGATGGCAATACGGTGGCGGCAGCGACAACAATGGTGGCGGGGGCAGTGGCGACAGCTGCAGCAAAGGCGGCAGCGGCGGCAGCGGCAGTGGGGTATAATATACTCCCTTCTTACCGTGACTCTGTATCGTAGCTAGCTCAATCCAGTAACAATGCAGATCTCTTGGGGATACACTAGTTTGTGCCCCTTGTGGTAAATTACGGTGTCAGCTCACATTCACTTGCCAAATGGTCCAAGTGGTAGTGGTCCCGGTATTGCGGTAGCACCATAGCAGCGAGGACTGCTGAGCAAGCGGACTTGGAGATTCATCGGTTCGAACCACGTTCGAACCAGTTCAATGTGGTTCTTCAATCTCTCTCCTCAACAGAACCAAGAACTGGACCTGTGGTTCAGTTCAGTGCTAAGGCAGAACTTTGAACTGGACCAAGGGTCTGGTTCTGCAAAGTTCGGTCCAAACCAAGGTTCAGAACTGAACTTTGACACCACTATGCTCCACAGCACTCCATAGTTTTCCATAGTGCTCCACAGCACTCCACAGTTCTTCATAGTACTCCACAGCACTCCATAGTAAGGACCCAACTATGGAGCACTCCACAGTAAGGACCCAACTATGGAGCACTGCCCAGAACATACCCTTCGCTATGGCCACTATGGCACTATGGGTCACTGTACAGTGCTCCTGTAGTCTACTGTAGACCTCCACAGCAGATGTACAGTTTGCAGATGTTCCATGCTGACAAATTTTCTCTGTTGAGCTCCCCTCTGGTCTTCCAGCTCATTGTAAGGAAGCCAGCGATACCACCCAAGCTGTCCAGTTGGGAATAGGAGGACATAGCGCAATGAGGGATAGAAGGGATGGTGATCAGTGATCCTCTGAAGGGGATCACCAAACTTCCTATAGAGGATGATGTCTTGAACATCAGCAGGCCTATCTCCATCTCCTGGCAGGATAACAGCTATCTCCCTGACAGATGCATCTGGAGCCTGATAGCAACGCCTATCACAATTTTCTTAAAAGTGCAGGGCTATCTGGCATTGCTGTTCAGGAGGCATATTTTGGGTCAATTCATATGCCTGCCTGTAGAACTGAACAGCAGGATGGGAGCGATACAACATGTCCTGGAGGGTGCGCAATGTCATCTGATTAAGGTTGGAATTATAAGCATTGGCCAAGCGATGATCCAGTGCAACATCTGAGTCATAGATGTAGAGCTGAGCATAGATAGGTGGATCACCCTCTGGTGGGAGCAGAGAGCCAGCTCTATGGATGAGCTCTCCATGAAGCCTGAAAGAGTAGGGCCCACGACCTTGATTGACAGACTCATCCAGCCTTCTGCCAACTGAAGTCATTGCCAATGCATTGTTGTAGTTGCGAATGTGAAGGCGAAAGGCTTTTCCAGATGGATCTTGGGAAGTCAGAAGCTGATAGAGCTCAGGAGGGGCTGGCTGGAGAGGAGTAGTGTTTGAAAGTCCGGTCTGGTCTGGTTTTTTTTGACAATTGTGGGAAAACTGGAACTGTAACCGGTCCGCTGCCATCCACAATATGCCAAAAAACCGGACTGAACTGCCTGTGACCGGTTCATATCAGTTCAGTCCAAGTTAAAAGACCAGTTTTAACTGGTTCAAACTGGGACCAGTTAACAACCAGTTTGGACCAGTCTCAGACCGGTTTTCACTGTGTTGGTGTCACTCTTTTAGATATTAATGAAAAGAAATATGTCTATTATTATGTTCACAATGTATGTACAACAAGTTCTAGTGAGTAGCTACAGGACCAAGCGAAGACCTTCCGCTGCTGCAGACATCGCCGCCGCCACTGCAGCCACGTTCGCTGCCACCACCGCTGCAGCCACGTTCGCTGCTGTGGGTGCAGCCCGCGTCCCTACCGTCGATACAGTCGCGTCACTGCCATAGCCGCGGTCGATGCAGCCGCATCGATGTCGTCGATGTCGCTGCCGTCACTTCGCTGCCGTCGATGCTGCCGTCGTGTCGATGCCGTCGATGCTGCCATTGCAGCTCCATCACTGTCGTCACGTCGATGCCATCGATGCTGCTGCTGCAGCCATGTCGATGCTGCCGCTGCAGCCGTGTCGATGTTGTCGATGTTGTCGCTGCCGTCGCGTCGCTGCCGTGCCGCCGCAGCTCCATCGCTGCCATCGCTGCCGCCCTGTCGATGGCAGCGGTGACGTGGCGGCGGGGCATCGCCATAAAGGACAAAACTAGTTCGCCTTTCTGAGCAAGGGGGGTGGCGACGGCGATGTAGCGGCGAAGCGGCGAAGAGTTGGCACAGAAGATTGAAAAAAAAACACCCCCAGCCCGCATTGCGAGCAAAGGGGGTGTTGGGGACGTGGCGGGCCTGGTTGCCGGGCATCTGCGTCCATGTACCTGCGAAGGGTCACTGTTAGTTAGTAAGAACGATACAATAAAAAAGAAAAGAAAAATATACCAAGATGGCATGCTCAATTGAGTGTGCCATCAAGTGGGCATCATTGAGAGTTGAGAGAGGGTGAGGGAGCGACGCGCGTGCATGTGTGTACGGTGGCAAACATTGCCAAATACAGCCCGTGTGCGTACAGCTGGGCTCCCTCCCAGTTACAAGACAAAATAGTTACCTAAATCCTAATAAAAAGTGAATCTAAATGATGATGCCTCAGTAAATAGCAAAAGGCTAGTTCAAACCAGTTATAACTGGTTTTTGGGCAGTTTTGATTGTACATAGAAATATATTGAACTGTAACCGAGTCAGTAGCCCAAATTGGGAAAACCGTAACCGGCAGTCCGGTTACTACCAGTTACAGTCCGGTCCGGTTCCAGTTTTTTTTCTGGTCCATAGGACTGAACTTTCAAACACTAGAGAGGAGGGATGGAGATTTTGCCCTGATAACAGCACATGCCAAACTTGGGATTGATAATGGAGGAGTGAGAAAGGGCCTCAGCAGCCCAATGGAGAGCATGGCAAGAGGGGCACTGAATGACCATCTCCCCAAGGGTGTGGGTCACCCAAGCAGAATTAAAAGGCTAGCGTGCAATAGGAAGAGGCCGATGAGGGACAGGCAGCAGTAGTGCTAAAATGATCTAAGAAAAATATATATGTTAGTATATATAATATGTAAAAATAAATATATTCAAAACTTACAGGAAATGGTTGTATAGGAGGAGGAGGAGCAAGGGCAGGGGCAAGGGCAGGGGCAAGGACAGGGGCAAGGACAGGGGCAAGAGCAGGGGCAAGAGCAGGGGCAAGATCAAGGGCAAGAGCAGGGGCAAGAGCAGGTCCAAGAGCAGGGGCAAGAGCAGGGACAGGGGCAGAGGGAATTATCTAATTAATTAAAGATTTTTAGTTTATACATAGAAAATTTTATTTTTAGAACTCACAGGGGGATGGAGAGGTGGAAGAGCTGCATAAGCTGCAGCCAATTGGGCTGAGGTTAAGATTTGATGAGAAGGGGCTGCAGAGATAGAGCGTGGTGGGGGTATAGGAGTAGAAGGACCAGCTGCCAGCTGGACATGGGAGGTAGAGCGGCGTAGGGGTATGGGTAAAGGGAGAAGAGCTGCCAGCCCAGCCTGTAAATGAGGTGGCAAATTAGGAAATCTTTGCCTATTAATAGTAGGCAAGGGAAGGGGAGCAGCAGCCACAGGAGGAGTTCTGCGCTGTTCAGGAGAAGCCATAAGATGTTGGCTACGCTCCTGGTGACATGCAGCATGCTGGAAACGCTGGGGGGAAGTAGGAGGAGTGCCAGGCACTGCAACTCCAGCAGGGGGGAGAGAGGGAGCAGGAGGAGGGGGGGGAGTGACAGGCCCTGCAACTCTAGCAGAA